>BLSH010476519.1:103621-122047 GCA_018402905.1 Glandirana rugosa
TCCCCCGAAAGTCTAAGACAATTCGGGGGACGGGTGTCTGGGGTTGTTTGTGTCGGGTCCCAACAGCCCTTCTCCGAGAACAGGGGTAGTTGTACCCCTGTTCCACGAAACCCCACCCCCGCGTCTCGGGGGACGGGGTTTCGTGGGTTGGGAGGGTACAACTCCCGTACACAGGACCATACCAAGTCCTCCCCCCCCGTGAACGAGCAGGTGGGACAGGACGGGACAGTCCAACGTACGAACCTATTCCCAGATCATACCTAAAACCCCCCGGGGTACAGTTAAAAAAAAAATCAACACCGTACACCTCAAGGGGAATATTAGGTATGCTCTGGGTTTCCCGGACCATATCTGTAAACTTGCTTGTGGCAATATAGATGAAAAATCAATGAAAAAAATGGCATAGGGCCCCCCCCCCAGTCTATACCAGGCCCTTTGGGTCTCGTATGGATTATAAGGGGAACTCCACATGCCACAACTAAAAAAAAAATTGACATGGGGCCCCCCAAAATCCATACTAGACCCTTATCCAAGCATGCAACCTGACAGGGCAGGACAGGGTGGACGAGCAAGTGCCCCCCCCTCCTGAACCATACCAGGACACATGCCCTCAACATGGGAGGGTTGGGTGCTTTGGGGCAGGGGGCTCTGCGCCCCCACCCCAAAGCACCTTGTCCCCATGTTGATGGGGACAAGAGCCTCTTCCCGACAACCCTGGGCTGTGTTTGTTGGGGTCTGTGGGCAGGGGGCTTAACAGAATCTGAAAGCCCCCTTTAATAAGGGGGGCCCCAGATCCCGCCACCCCCTATGTGAATGGGTATCGGGTACATTGTACCCCTACCCATTCACCAAAAAAGGGTAAAAAAAAAGTAAAAACCACAGGAGACAGTTTTGGACAATTCCTTTATTTAAAAAAGTCCCCAAAGCACCTGTGTGTTGAGTTATTTTGAGGGGACAGCAAATTTACACTGTTATAGAAGCTGTACACTCACTACTTTACATTGTAGCAAAGTGTCATTTCTTCAGTGTTGTCACATGAAAAGATAGAATAAAATAATTACAAAAATGTGAGGGGTGTACTCACTTTTGTGAGATACTGTATATATATATATATATATATATATATTTACAGTGCATTCAGTTTAGACTATATATACTGTGCAGGTAGTGTATTTATATATATACAGTGTAGTGTATATATATACAGTGCATTCAGTGTAGGCTATACAAACAGCGCAGGCAGTGTACTAATATATATATATTAATACACTGCCTCCACTGTATATATAGTCTACACTGAATGCACTGTATATATGTAGTCTACACTGACTACACTGTGTATATATATATAATAATGTTTGTTGTTCTGCGAACAAACGAACGCCTGATGTTCGAACATTGGGACCATCGCTATTACTAAGACACAAGTCCTCTTTAGCTAATTTCTATAAAGAAAGACTCTAGACAAATAAAGCTACTCAGCCCTCGCAGAAGAACAGGACAACTGTGACAGGAGATACATAATGCTGATTAAACAATCTGCTTACTGACGCAGCAATCAGCCAGGAAATACAATATAGTCTCGTGTTGTGGCTAAATGTTGAATTGATTATATTGACTGGATCTCATCGCTCAAAGCTCTTAAATTTATTGCCGGGCATTCCGCTGTGATTTGTTTCCCGCTGCTGCTAATGTGTTTACAGACTCAAGCAGCGGAACCACTGCCGCATTCAAATTATCATCAACATGTGGCCTTGAGTTATCATTAGAACAAATCAGTGTCTAATATTGTCACAGTGTTTATTTATTACAACTGGCAGAAAGGAATAGTGTGTTTACTGTGAGCAGCCAATCAGAGGTAAAGCTGGCCAAACACTATTAGATTTTTTTTCATTGAGCCTTAGTTCATATTCCTCCATTAACACTAAACAGCTAGATTACGAATCCCCCCACTGTGCTATTGCATTCCGACAGCCACTGTCACAATACTCGGGCAGTGACTTTATCTGATTGAATGCAGTCTCTTGGTTTCTTTGATTTTTCAATTGAAGGATATCAGATAGAAGGCTGCCAACAGGGTCAACCACTAAGCGATTTTGAATGGTTGAAAAGCAACCAGACAAAATTTGAACAGTGTATGGCCACTTTTAGTCTTAATGCCGTATGAGAACATATGTGGAAGAGGTTTTATATTCCAGCCTAAGAGGAGTCAAAGAGAGGCAGACATTTCCCTGACAATGAAGGCCCACTCCCCGAACAAATCATGCTGGGACCAATGCGTTACTGATGGTTACAGTATCATGGCGTGTTGGTAGGCCCTGGGAATTGGGTCAGTGTGCTCAGGTTTACACCCAGAATCCCAGGGTTTCAGCTGCTACACTATATTGCCAAAAATGTGTGGTCATCTGACCTTCACATCTATATGAGCTTTGGACATCCTATTCTATAACCAAGGGCAATAACAGGGAGTTTGCCCCCTCATTGCATTTTATCAGCCTCCACCCCTTCTGGGAAATTTCGGGATGTGTCTGTGGGAATTAGCTCCAAATTATCCAAAAGAGCATTTGCAAACAAATTGGGTTATGCTTTAAAAGGGTTTTCTACCTCTACTCTTCTTGGAAAGGTTTCCAGAAAATGTTAGTGTGCTATGGGAATTAGTCATCAGTTATAAAAAATAGCATGTGTGAGGTCAGGTACTGATGTTGGATGTAGAGTGAAAAAATTAGTTTTGATTTGTTACTTACATAAGTTTGTTTAGTTAGATTTGTTGCATTCGTTTAATTCGTTTTCGGAATTTCTTTTGTTTATTAGTTTTCGAATCGATTAGAAACGTTTTCGAATCAATGTCAAATAGTTTTCGAATTCAAAAAGTTTTCAAATTCGAATCATTTTCAAATTGTTTTCCAGTTTCCAAGGGGAATGGGGTGGAGTGGAAAGTGGAGGAATAGAATGGAAAAAGATAGAATGCAATAGAGGGGAATATAACAGAAAATGAAAGAATATAATGTGGTGGAGTGGAACAGAGCTGTTTGTATTCTATTCTTTTTGTTTTCTGTTATATTCTTTTCTAGTCTATTGTTTTTTTTACTGTTCTATTAATTTGTTTTCCATTCTATTTTGTTCTCTTTGGAAATTGGAAAACTATTCAAATTCGAGGATTTGAAAACTATTGGACTTTGAAAACTTTTCGAATTTGAAGACTATTCGATTTCGAAAAGTATTCGAAAAGTATTCAAATTCAAATTTCGTTTTTGTTATTCGGATTCGTTTAAATTCGGTACTATTGTAATTCGGAAGTTAGGTTACATCCGATTTTCCGAAAACCAAACATTCGTCCTAATTTTAGTTCGGAACGAAACTAACTGCACATGTCAAGTTGGGTGAAAAAAAACAGGGTCACGATTCATCCCAAAGGTGTTCAGTAAGGTTTAGGGTCAGGGTTCTGTGCAGGCCACTCAAGTTCCTCCACAACAAATTCACAAACCATGTCTTTATGGAGCTGGCTTTGCCTAGTGACAAAGTCATACCAGAACAGAAAAGGACATTCCCAAAACTGTTGCCACAAGAATGGAAGTATGCAACTGTCTAAAATGTGTTTGCACGCTGCAGCAAATAAAGTACTCTTCACTAGTAACACCTGAACTCAATCATTTGGAGCTTTCACATGCTTTGGCAATATAGTAGTTCTGATGGTTAGGTGCCTACTTTGGGTCATATGTTTTATTTTCAACAAAACATCAGATTGCAAACTGGCAGTGTTCACTTGGACATCAGATTTCGATTTTGTTTTAGTCATAGTCTTGACTAAAATGCCATTTTAGTTTTAGTCATATTTTAGTCATCTGAATTGTTTTAGTTTTAGTCGTATTTTAGTCATCTGAATTGTTTTAATTTTAGATGTACTTTAGCCAACTAAAATCTCCTACATCTTAGTTGCTTAATATCTAATGGGTATAGTTAAATTTGAATGCATTATTTAAGCATTTATCTACAGTAGAATTGCCAAACTCGTTATATACTCCTGGAGTAAAAATCGAATAACATATTATTATTTATGGTATTAAGGTTTGAACATGCACTACAGACACAGTTTTAGGGCCCGTTCACACAGGGGCTATCCGACTTGGGCAGGCTTTGCTAGGCGACTTACAGCGCAACTTCATTCCAGGGGACTTTGTCTGTGGCCAATCAGAGAAGGGAGGGAGGGAGTTGCCCTAGATAAATTCTATTCTTTTCACTGTAAAGTCGCTTCCATGTATATGGGGGATCTGACTTGGAGACGATACAAGTCGGATAGAAGTCGCCTTGAAGTCGTGCAGGAACCTTTTCTGAAGTCAGAGCGACTTTAGTAGTGTACATTAAGACAGCTCCCATTCACTTCAATGAGATTTCAGATGTCAAGCAACTTGGGGCGACTTGAGGCGACTCAAGTCGGAGCGCAAGTCGCCCCTGTGAGAACGGGCCCTAATGCCCCGTACACACGATCCGAAAATCGGACGAAAAATACCGCATACGATGCGATCGTACGATAATCGGATCATTGGTACACAGCTTACGAGAGCCGATCATGACAGTTCATCACATAATATTCGATCGGACAAGCATGAAAATTTTGATCGCATGGTGCCCAATCATACAATTTTCGTTTAATCAGTACAGTTGTCGTCCGACAATACAGTACAAATACACTACAACACATGACATCACTTACGATTTTTTATTCTGTCGTACGAGAATTTTCGTGACTTTAGTACACTCTTCCAATTCGATCTGAGATTAGCATGCAAAAAAAAAATGGACGATCTGTCGTCCGATTTTCGGATCGTGTGTACGGGGCATTAGCCTTTGTGATGTATAATCTTTATAAATAAAACCAAGTTTCATAAACAAACAAAAATATTGCTTTTTGACAAACAGTAGTGCAACTTTAAAATATAAAAAAAAAATATGTAAACTCTATTGGCTGTAATGCCATTGCACATATTACCTGAATATATTACCAACATTAAATATTAACCACTTCAGCTCCGGAAGGATTTCCCACTTTAGGACCAGAGCACTTTTTGCGATTCAGCACCGCATCGCTTTAACTGACAATTGCGCGGTCGTGCCATGTTGTACCCAAACAAAATTGACGTCCTTTTTTCCCCACAAATAGAGCTTTCTTTTGGTGACATTTGATCACCTCTGCGGTTTTTATTTTTTGCGCTATAAACAAACAAAGAGCGACAATTTTGCAAAAAAAACTATATTTCTTACTTTTTTCTAAAATACATATCCAAAAAAAATATTAAAAAACGAATTTATTCATCAGTTTTGGCCGATATATATTCTTCCTCATATTTTTGGTAGAAGAAATCGCAATTGGCGTATATTGATTGTTTTGCGCAAAAGTTGCCGCATTTACGAGCAATGAGAATTAATTTATGAGGTTTTTATTTATTTATTTATTTTTACTAGTACTGGCAGTGATCTGCAATGGACATGTCGGACACTTTTGACACTTTTTTGGGACCATTGGCATTTATACAGCAATCAGTGCTATGAAAATGCACTGATTACTGTATAAATGTCACTGGCAAGGAAGGGGTTAACACTAGGGGGCTCTCAAAGAGTTAACTGTGTTCCCTGGGATGCATCACTAACTGTGTGGGGGCTGGGCTGACTGGGGGAGGAGAGAGATCGCAGCTCCCATATACAGGGAACAGAAGGTCACTCCCCTCTCCCCTGTCAGAACAGAGATCCATGTGTTTACATACACGGATCCCATTCTGTCACTGCGGGGGAGCGATCGAGGGTAGCCGGCAGACATTGAGTCCCCCCACCCACTCCCTGGCTTCCCCAATACACAGTGAGGGCCTCCGGCGGCGCGAGTGCGGCCACAATGCTCGATCTCGCAGCCGCCATCAAGTGACAGCAATTTGCGACCTAGTAGATGCCCTCCATTTATTCTTATGTGGTAGTGCAGTGTTTATGTTTTGACTAAAATACCATTTTAGTTTTAGTTGTACACTATATTACCAAAAGTATTGGGACACCTGCCTTTACACTCACATGAACTTTAATGGCATCCCAGTCTTAATCCCTAGGGTTCAATATTGAGTTGGCCCACCCTTTGCAGCTATAACAGCTTCATCTCTTCTGGGAAGGCTGTCCACAGGGTTTAGGAGTGTCTATGGGAATGTTTGACCATTCTTTCAGAAGTGCATTTGTGAGGTAAGGCTCTGATGTTGGATGAGAAGGCCTGGCTCACATTCTCCGCTCTAATTCATCCCAAAGGTGTTCTATTGGGTGCAGGCCAGTCAAGTTCCTCCACTCCAAACTTACTCATTGATGTCTTTATGGACCTTGCTATGTGCTGTGCGCTGGTCCAAATCATTTGGTGGAGGGGGGATTATGGTGTGGGTTTTTTTTTCAGGGGCTGGGCTTGACCCCTTAGTTCCAGTGAAGGGAACTCTTAAGGTGTCAGCATACCAAGACATTTTTGACAATTTCATACTCACAACTTTGTAGGAACAGTTTGGGGATGGCCCCTTCCTATTCCAACATGACTGCACACCAGTGCACAAAGCAAGGTCCATAAAGACATGGATGAGCGAGCTTGGGGTGGAGGAACTTGATTACTTCAATCCAATAGAACACCTTTGGGATTAATTAGAGTGGAGACTGCGAGCCAGGCCTTCTCATCCACATCAGTGCTTGACCTCAGAAATGCGTTTCTGGAAGAATAGTCAAAAATTCCCATAGATACTCCTAAACCTTGTGGACAGCTTTCCCAGAAGAGTTGAAGCTGCTGCAAAGGGTGAGCCAACTCAATATTGAACTGTACAGACTAAAGCCTCGTACACATGGGACGACGATCGTACGACCAATCGGCTCAAATCGTTTATTAACTGTTGTATCTAGCATACTGACTGCACTACACGATCGTACGACCAAAGAAAGAATGTTCAGGTGCATGTAATTAGCATCCGGCTGTTCCTGACTTCTGAACATGCGTGTTTTGCACAATACAACTTGTTGCACCAACTTACACACGTTACACACGTACACACGTTACAACGGTCGTATGGCCGCTTGTTGGTACTACCAAGTTTTCTAGTTTGCTCATACAACTCCCATTGTACGACCGTCGCACGTCGGCTGTTCTAATCGCGCGTACTAACGATCAGTTTCATATACAACGGTCGTTCGTACCACCTGTTGTATACGATCGTCAACTCGTGTGTACGAGGCTTTAGACTGGGATGCAATTAAAGTTCATGTGCATGTAAGGATGGGTTCACACTGCTGCGAACTCTACTGCGAATTTAAGCCGTTGCAATAGATAAAATTCGCAAGTGATCTCCAATAACATAGTGTTCTATCAGGGCAGTTCACATCGATGCGTTGCGAATCTAATCCGTGAAAAAAAAGGGTCCTGTGTGAGTTTGATCCGTGTGTGTTGCAAATTCAGCTCCATAGACTACAATAGAACACGGATTGAAAACGCAATTTCCCATTCACATCACTGCGATAGCTTCTCCCTCCAACTCCAGCTTTGCAGTAGATTCGCACCAACACATGTAGAAATCACACTTGTGTCTGAACTGAAAAAACTTGCATTGCAATCGTATTAAATTTGCAGAAAATTTGCAGCGCAGCAGTGTGAACCGAGCCTTAAGGCAGACTTCCCAATACTTTTGGTAATATAGTGTATTTTAGTCATCTGAATTGATTTCGTTTTAGCCGTATTTTAGTTGATTAAAATAGTGTAGTCAACGAAAATATTTTTCTTGACCAAATTAACACTTCAAACTGATTAACAGCAATCTGTAGATTATTGCATATGCTGCTTAGCCTAGTATTGGGTAGGTGGCTTATTAGGAGCTTCTTATCTGTATGTTAAGTAGCATGTAGACAGTCTGTAGTGCTATCTAAGCGCAAACAAAACTAAAGGGAAAAGAAGAAGGACCAATAGAAAGGAAAAGGGAAGACAAAGAGCAGAGAATAGAGGAGATCACGCAAGAATATAAGATCTGTTTACTGTGGCACTCACAACATTCCACCGGTGGTGGGGGTCCTTATTTAGGACCTAGACAGCTCCCATGCAGCTACTAGAAGAGTAAACAATTGGACCACTTAAGTAGAGACTTCATGTTTTAAGTGTTTTTACTGACTAGTCCTCTGCATGATATCATCTATTTGTCTTTCTCTTTGTCTCTCTAGGTGGAATCTCAGGTACAAAGAATGTTCAGGAAATAGCCAGCTAAGAAAAATATCGGCCATCAACGGAGATTGTCAATGAAAGTCATTATTTATCCTGTTCTTGGTATAGCTAGGAGTAGTTAGTCAATTTGTAGAAAATGTTCAGCATAAATGCAGAAGCTTCTTTTGCTGAAAATGTCCTCCCTGCCTTTCTCTGGTTACAGCACTTTGAGTCAGAGATCCAGAACAAGCAGAAAGAAAGAAAATGAACCAAATGCCAAATGCATAAAATATACAAAACAATGCTGTTGAATGTTATCCAGATGACTAAGGCTGCATTCACACCTAGGTGACACGTTTTTGGGCATATTTGAAGCATTTTGTCGTGCGTTTTGTAGCGCGACATCGGGCGTTTGCAAACGCTGATGTTGCGCTAATACTCCAGTTTGACGCTTTTCCATTGATTCTATGTCAACAGAAGAGTGTCAGATACGCCAGAATATGCCCGATTGAGTGGAGATGTGAACCATCTCCAAAGAGAATCATTGATTTTTTCCCCTCCAGCGTTTTGTAGCTTCAGGCTACAAAACGCTCAGGTGTGAATGGGGCCTAAAGGAATCAGGAAGGAGTTTTTCCCCTGTTAGAGGAAATTGGTCTATGCTTTATAAGGGTTTTCTTTAGATCAACAGCAACTTTAGGGTTCTAAAGTTGTAAGGTGATACCTAGGTGATAGGTGAACGCTCATGTAGCAAATCTCCCATGGATTCCTTATATTTGTCAGGGACTTTGATGTGGGTCTTTCTTTCTTTCCATTAACAAAGTCTGTCTTTTTTCAATAATCTCTGTGACAATTTTATTATGGGTTTTAACCACTGGACCTCAAGAAGATTTACCCCCCACCCCCAATGACAAGGCCATTTCCTGCGATACAGCACTGCGTTACTTTAGTGGACAATTGCGCAGTCATGCAATGCTGTACCCAAATAAAATGTATGCCCTTTCTTTCCCACAAATAGAGATTTCGTTTGGCGATATTTGATCACCTCTGCGGTTTTTATTTTTTGTGCTATAAACAAAAAAAAGACTGACAATTTTGAAAAAAATGTAATAACATTTAGGATAGACTAGGGGATAGCTCAAACTGATGTAATTTATTTTGCCATGTGAGTCTTAAGGAGATTACCCTTCAATTTCTGTCCTGTAGATTTAACAGGAAAGTAATTAAGCTATCTTTCCAATGTAAGAGAAATCCCCTCTGGGACAGATATAATAGGAACAAGTTTCCCAATTAGAAGATTTACCCTCTATTTCTGTTCTGGTAAAATCTTGGGATTTTGGATTTACCCTCCCTTTTATTACCATTGATATTGGTAATCAGGACAATTACAGAGGTCTAATCTGCCAAACAGGGACACGGACAGCAATAAAAACAATGGTTCTAACCCCTCTAGCCACTCTATCCATATCTAGTTTTGCTTTTACAAGAGGGGAAATTGGGGGAAGAATATTGGGACTTTGCCGAAATCATGACATGGTAGGGTCATGCATTTCCATCCCTATTTAAGTATTTAAAAAGAGGAAAATTGGGACTTTATATGACACACATAATGGGGAACAAAATAATTGTGGATCGTGGTAATAGGCAATTTTATTTAGTAATCAGAGGTACATATCTATACAGACAATGATCAGAACATTTCAATAAACGGTCATAACATGATTAAAATGGTCAAAACATTTCAATATCCAGTCATAACATGATAATACAAAAGTAGAGAATAAATAAAAAGTTCAATTTCATTATTAAGCATATGCAGGTTCCCCGATCCATCAATAATGTTATATACACGTGATAATATTGCACAGATAACCATCTGCGCGTTCCAGGGCCTCATCAGATCCCCCTTGGCGACAAATTAGCCGATAAGGTAATCATATTGTTGATAAGATATAGCACAATGAGTAGTGAGTAGCTCTACGCGTTTCGTGATAATTACAATCACTCGTCAGGAGCAGATAAAATATTCATCTGAAATAGATGAAAAACAATGGTTGACTATAAACATCATAGGGGTGAAGGGGGAGGGATATCCCACCACCCCAAGGGTACCTAGTCATGGCTCTACCTACCATATCCAAGCAGTGGCGAGGGACCACCGGGGGGCAGGCTACGCCCAGGATCGATGGGTCCGGGGGCTGAGGCGAGGGGTAGGGCAGCAACCACGACCAGGGGGCGCCCGGCACGGGGAGGAGGCCTCCAGCAGTATGTGCCTATGCAAGAGTGAAAATATGTTAGATAATTGTGAGTGAACCATGGTAGGTGGAAAAAGTGTAGGACCAGTGTGGGAATATGGGGGAAAGGGGAAAGTTGTGTGCGATGCAAAGAGAATGATATTGCAATAGTGTGTGAAAGGGTAGAACAGAGACTGAAAGCAGAAGTGAAAACAGCGGGGTGTGTAGGAGGGGGGAACACCGTGAATTTGAGAATGAAAATGAAAAGCACTGTGTCCCACCAACCCCATAAGAGGGGTGAGCCAGTGGTGGAGACCAAATTGCCTGTAATGTGATAAAAGCCAAAGCCATGACCGAGTTGCAAGTGTGTGGCAGTGCCGAAGGTGTCCACCCCGACACCGGACGCCCCCTGAATAGGAGCAGCCGCCCATCCGCCCGCCAACGCCACGCACGTCAGAGCGAAGGGTGGGGGAGGACCGCCCCTCCCCCAGACACCGCCCAGTCAGGAAGACCCGCGGTCCGCCCCCATTCGCATCTGCGAGCGTGGATACCCCGTCAGTGCTGCATACCAGATGGAGGCAGCGTAGAGGACGGGATTGCGTGGCGCCGACACACAGCGGGGACGGACCCACCCCCCAGTCAAGACATCTCCCACACCCACGAACGTCGGGTGAGGGGGGGAGGGAAAGACCCCGGTGTGCGTCGCAGCCCCCGGACCGGTCACAGCCGGGCCCGCCATGCACCCCAGGATCGCCGCTGCCCCACAAGGGCACGGGGGCAGGAGGCATGATAAAGAGGTTTAAACAGGTACCAAGATGTACCACATTGTATATAGGGGAAAAACCAAAGTTGCTACAATGTATGAGGGTCCACATGGGGACCTAACTAGGCGGGCTGGAGACCAGAGGGCCTGGAATAAAACAAAACTGTAGCCATCATGTGTGTCCATCCCTAATATCTATACATGAGGGGAAATTGGGGGAAGAATATTGGGACTTTGCCGAAATCATGACATGGTAGGGTCATGCATTTCCATCCCTATTTAAGTATTTAAAAAGAGGAAAATTGGGACTTTATATGACACACATAATGGGGAACAAAATAATTGTGGATCGTGGTAATAGGCAATTTTATTTATTAATCAGAGGTACATATCTATACAGACAATGATCAGAACATTTCAATAAACGGTCATAACATGATTAAAATGGTCAAAACATTTCAATATCCAGTCATAACATGATAATACAAAAGTAGAGAATAAATAAAAAGTTCAATTTCATTATTAAGCATATGCAGGTTCCCCGATCCATCAATAATGTTATATACACGTGATAATATTGCACAGATAACCATCTGCGCGTTCCAGGGCCTCATCAGATCCCCCTTGGCGACAAATTAGCCGATAAGGTAATCATATTGTTGATAAGATATAGCACAATGAGTAGTGAGTAGCTCTACGCGTTTCGTGATAATTACAATCACTCGTCAGGAGCAGATAAAATATTCATCTGAAATAGATGAAAAACAATGGTTGACTATAAACATCATAGGGGTGAAGGGGGAGGGATATCCCACCACCCCAAGGGTACCTAGTCATGGCTCTACCTACCATATCCAAGCAGTGGCGAGGGACCACCGGGGGGCAGGCTACGCCCAGGATCGATGAGTCCGGGGGCTGAGGCGAGGGGTAGGGCAGCAACCACGACCAGGGGGTGCCCGGCACGGGGAGGAGGCCTCCAGCAGTATGTGCCTATGCAAGAGTGAAAATATGTTAGATAATTGTGAGTGAACCATGGTAGGTGGAAAAAGTGTAGGACCAGTGTGGGAATATGGGGGAAGGGGGAAAGTTGTGTGCGATGCAAAGAGAATGATATTGCAATAGTGTGTGAAAGGGTAGAACAGAGACTGAAAGCAGAAGTGAAAACAGCGGGGTGTGTAGGAGGGGGGAACACCGTGAATTTGAGAATGAAAATGAAAAGCACTGTGTCCCACCAACCCCATAAGAGGGGTGAGCCAGTGGTGGAGACCAAATTGCCTGTAATGTGATAAAAGCCAAAGCCATGACCATTCGTGGGTGTGGGAGATGTCTTGACTGGGGGGTGGGTCCGTCCACGCTGTGTGTCGGCGCCACGCAATCCCGTCCTCTACGCTGCCTCCATCTGGTATGCAACACTGACAGGGTATCCACGCTCGCAGATGTGAATGGGGGCGGACCGCGGGTCTTTCTGACTGGGCGGTGTCTGGGGGAGGGGCGGTTCTCCCCCACCCTTCGCTCTGACGTGCGTGGCGTTGGCGGGCGGATGGGCGGCTGCTCCTATTTCAGGGGGCATCCGGTGTCGGGGTGGACACCTTCGGCACTGCCACACACTTGCAACTCGGTCATGGCTTTGGCTTTTATCACATTACAGGCAATTTGGTCTCGACCACTGGCTCACCCCTCTTATGGGGTTGGTGGGACACAGTGCTTTTCATTTTCATTCTCAAATTCACGGTGTTCCCCCCTCCTACACACCCCGCTGTTTTCACTTCTGCTTTCAGTCTCTGTTCTACCCTTTCACACACTATTGCAATATCATTCTCTTTGCATCGCACACAACTTTCCCCCTTCCCCCATATTCCCACACTGGTCCTACACTTTTTCCACCTACCATGGTTCACTCACAATTATCTAACATATTTTCACTCTTGCATAGGCACATACTGCTGGAGGCCTCCTCCCCGTGCCGGGCACCCCCTGGTCGTGGTTGCTGCCCTACCCCTCGCCTCAGCCCCCGGACTCATCGATCCTGGGCGTAGCCTGCCCCCCGGTGGTCCCTCGCCACTGCTTGGATATGGTAGGTAGAGCCATGACTAGGTACCCTTGGGGTGGTGGGATATCCCTCCCCCTTCACCCCTATGATGTTTATAGTCAACCATTGTTTTTCATCTATTTCAGATGAATATTTTATCTGCTCCTGACGAGTGATTGTAATTATCACGAAACGCGTAGAGCTACTCACTACTCATTGTGCTATATCTTATCAACAATATGATTACCTTATCGGCTAATTTGTCGCCAAGGGGGATCTGATGAGGCCCTGGAACGCGCAGATGGTTATCTGTGCAATATTATCACGTGTATATAACATTATTGATGGATCGGGGAACCTGCATATGCTTAATAATGAAATTGAACTTTTTATTTATTCTCTACTTTTGTATTATCATGTTATGACTGGATATTGAAATGTTTTGACCATTTTAATCATGTTATGACTGTTTATTGAAATGTTCTGATCATTGTCTGTATAGATATGTACCTCTGATTAATAAATAAAATTGCCTATTACCACGATCCACAATTATTTTGTTCCCCATTATGTGTGTCATATAAAGTCCCAATTTTCCTCTTTGTAAATAGTTTTGCTTTTAGTTGTACTTTAGGCCCCATGCAAATAGGATTTTAAAAAAATGTCCAAAAAAAGTCAGTAGCTCATCAGGGATGTTTTCAGCTTTTACCAGCGTTATATTACCGCCATTTTTTCACAGTTTTTAGCATTTTTAAAGGGCCAGCGTTTTTTTTTCCAATTGATCTAAAACGTCCAAAAACGTTTTTGAACGTTTTTGGGCGTTTGAACGTTTTTACAGCTGAAAAACGTCCAAAAGAACCCTCTGGTCTTGGGGTTTATTTACGGCTCAAAAATGTCACTGCTAAAAACAGTTGATAACAGCCTATGTGTGCATGAACACATAGGATAACATGATGGGGAGTTTATTGACTGTAGAAAAAAACGTCTGCAGCTGATAACAGCTGCTGAAAAACACTCAAAAAATGTCCTGTGTGCATGAGGCCTTAAAGTGGAGGTCAGTCAGGTCCGCCTCAAATGAAAAAAAATATAAGCCAGCAGCTACACATACAGCAGTAGCTGCTGACTTTTAATAATAGGACACTCACCTGTCCTGGAGTCCAACAATGTCGGCACCGCAGCTGATGTTTCCATCAGCTGTCGGGTGCTGCTGCCGCCATTGCGGGTAAGGGAACCCCGGCAGTGTAGCATTACAGCTTCACACCGGGAGCCCTACTGCGCATGCGCGAGGCTCCGCTGCACTCTGCTATTGGCCAGTGGCCGCATAAGCTGATGCCTCCTTTGTAGTGCCGGCTCCTGTCCCATGCAGTGATACCAACTGCACTCCACCTCTTATCCCAGCTAGCGGTCTCCAGAGTGGTACCAGCAGCAGGAAAGAAGAGATCTTCAGGACAGAGTGAGGTAATACACTGAGCATAATAGTATAGGGCTGCTTTCACACTGATGCACTGCTGTTTACCCACATCGTGGGTGCAGTGCAGTGTGTCTGTAGCTTTCCTGCGGGTTTGCTGCGCTTAGCCATAGACTTCTATTATATCCTGCATGCAGGAGTTGTTGTGCCCTTTCAGAAAGTGTACCACATCTACAGGATATTATAGAAGTCTATGGCAAAGCACAGCTACCCCTGGAAAGTTGCAGACGCACTGTGCTGCACCTGCGGTGTGGGTAAGCCACAGCACACCAATGTGAAAGCAGCCTTATAGGGAGCTCAGAACAGTAAGGGTTCATTCACAAGTACAGCAGGCACTGCTGCTTCCCTGAAAAGCGATCCAAGTGTGTTTGACAGGTGCTGAGGAGGCGCTATGTTGCCTCCCCACCACCTGATTTAAACCCATGATTGCCATGCAATGCACTTGATTGCTACACTGTAGTACGGCAATTCGATGTTTAAATCAGGTGTGAGGAGGCCACACTTTGACTTCTCCCATGTTATTCAGGTAGATCTCCACCTCTTCAAGGTTGCCCACCCCTGATTTAGATCATGATAGTTGTGTTTATTTTTGTGTAACATTATTTTCTTTCTTCTCATTTGTCAGTTCCAGGACACACGAGAGCCGCTTCCAGCTTCCTTCTTTAATAAGGACAAACTCTCAAAGTTGGAGGCTTGCAGACAGCGTGATGCTACAACAAGCTATAAGCTGGCAGCGGGGAAATATGTAGTTGTCCCGTATACAATAGAGAGAGAAAAGGAGCCTTCATTTCTGCTTCAGATATTCCTAAGGAGCAAAGACGCCGTAATGTAAATATAACAATAGTTAAAGACTAGTTCTAGTTATTTTCTTCAGCTTTAGGTAGAGTGGATGAAGACATGTGTTGGGCTGCACTGTGCCGGTATCAAGAAACCACTGGGGACTAATTTGTCCCCTTTTATGGGCTCCAGACGGCCATCTTTGGGAGAGCAGGCCTCTCTTATTGAATGCCGAAATGATGTGAGATTTGGATGGCCAGCTTGACATGGAAGTGCTTAAATAATGGATTCTGCATCATTCGACATACCTGAAGTAGATCAGGGTCAGAGACCTACTTGTTAGGGAGAGAGTAGGAGCAGTGTTAGGGATATATGCTTGACAATGAGTGAAAGAGTAGGTTTCTCTTATAGGTTGTCTCTCCTGCCAACTTCTTGGAACCCTCTCTCACCGCCACCCAAAAAACTACAAGGACTTTGGTGATCTCAGGGTGACCCAGTAGTCTGGATACCTCCTCCACTGGAAGTGCTCCTCAGGCATTCTGTGGTCTCAAATTCTATTGCTATTGAAAAAGTGCCTTGTTGGTAGACATTACCTTTCTGTTTGAAGAAGTATGTAAGGCCTCATTGCATACTGTGGGGTTGAGTTTCTAAAGGCAAATAGACTGTGCATTGGAATAGTGCAGTTGCAGGATCAGTTGTTCCAGAGCTTAGTAAATGAGCAGAAGCTCTGCAGACTTCCATCATCCAATCACGTGTAAGTAAAATTCTGTTTTTGTTTTTTTGTTTTTTCCTTGCACGTGATTGGGTATTCTTTGCAAAGTGGAACTTCACCTCATTTACTAAGCTCTGGAGTAGAGTGTAACTGCACTTTGCAAAGTGCACAGTCTATTTGCCTTTAGTAAATCAACCCCTATGCTCTTCTGAACGCTTAACTCCTGACAGGGGAAAATCGGCGCTAAAAACTTGCCTAAAGCCACATTTTTCAAATGTGTTTAGGTGCATTTAGATGCAGTTACGTGTGTTAGGCATTTTGGGTGTTCTTTCATTTCATTGGCTAGAATAGTATTATATTCTGGCCATTGAAATGAGTGAACGCTCAAGTGCTAAACCCACCTAGCATGTGACGCATCCGGTGTCTTTTCTGCCCTTGAACGAGATTTTAGTGAACTCAGATTTCTGCTGCTAAAGACCCCGCCTCTAAGTGCCTGTAAACACCTTTGTGTGCATGGACACATAGGGGTTGATTTACTAAAGGCAAATAGACTTTGCACTTTTCAAAGTGCAGTTGCACCCTGCAAGAGCAGTTGCTCCACAGGTTAGTAAATGAGCAGGAGCTCTGCTGACTTCCATCATCCAATCCTGTGCAAACAAAAATGCTCTTTTTTTTATTCTCCCTGCACATAATTGGGTACTCTTCAAAATGAAGCTTTACTTCATTTACTAAGCTATGGAGCAACTGCACTTGATGTTTTGATTCCTCCCACTTTTTGGGTATTCTAGTTAAGCCCTACCCACATGGAGAAGGTTGCAGATTTGCCAGGTTTTTATTTTGTCTATGACCCTGTTGGAGAGATTTTCCTTCATGTCCTATGTCTGTGACACCTGTACAGAAAATGGAAAGAGCAGTTGTCACCAGAACAGAGAGGAGGAACAACAATAAACACATTCAGGAGAATTCACAATGGCTCTAAAGCCACTTTTATGGTGTTAGTCCCCTTAAGAACTACCTGCGCCTAATTTAGGCAAGCATTTGCGCCAGTGTTGGTAACAACAAAAACATGTGGAAAATTCAGGTAGTTCCTACTACCGCCACTTTAAGAATCTATCGCTATTGCAGTGATAAATTCTTAAAGGATTACCACCAATTCTCTGTTTAGGAAAAAGGCAGTAATTAGGGCCAACTCAGAATTGGCATACAGGAGTACGGCAGTATTCAGAGTGGGCCTTGCCTCTACTGGGAAGCTTTTTGTATGTGACAGCTTCCTGCACAGCACTGTATCCCCGGCCTCATTTAGCCATCATTCGGGAAATTACCCACCCGAAAGCCAAAAGTAAACAATAGGATGGGCATAGATTCAGCTTACCATGCTGGTGAGATACTGGTGACATACCACCAATGGTTAATGCATGATGTCATGGGCGTTGGTTCCTCCCATACGCATTACGCCCACCCAATGGGCGTCTTCAGTAGGTGTCCTATGCTGCAGACTACCTGTTCACTGTGCTGAGAGCTACTTTTCCATTCCAAGGTGTAGACTTGATTCAACCCCCATGTTGCAATGTCCAACCTTAGAGATAGATCAGATAGGCACCAAGCACTGTAAGCAGAATGCTGAAGGTGAAATGCCTATACCTTGGATATTTTTTAAAAAAAGTGACATTGTTGCTAAGAGGGAGAGTGAGCTGTTTTAGTAAATGCATGACTTTCCATCTATTACCACCTGCTATTACCCACAATCATTGTACTTTAAAGTGGATGTAAACTCGAAAAAAAAAATGTAATTAATAATTTTGCCTGATAGAGTATAGCATGTCATATCATCTGTAGAGTTGAGCGAACACCTGGAAGTTCGGGTTCTGCTGGTCCGTCCGAACTTCGGGACAAAGTCCGGGTCCGGGTCCGGACGGAACCCGAACGATCGCACGGACAACGAACCCCATTGAAATCAATGGGGACCCGAACTTTTAGGCACAAAAATGGCTGTAGCAAAGTCCTGGAAAGCCCCAGAGGGCTGCAAAAGGAAGTAAAATGGGGGTAAGGGTAGGGCAAGCGCCCTACAAAAAAATGGGGACAGGGAAATAACTTTAAATATTTTTAAAAAAATAAAAACATAAAAAATGCAAAAATGGAGATGAATGTGGTTCATCTTCAAACTGTGTCTGAAAAGTATTAATTAACGGTAGAAGCCATATAACTGTTCTAAAATCATCTTCAAACTAGGGCAAGTGCCCTACAAATAAATGGGGATA
>BLSH010476519.1:124072-141568 GCA_018402905.1 Glandirana rugosa
GAAGGACATTCGTGATCGTCGAGACATTATGACTTTAGTCTCCCACAGACACAAACGACCTCAAACCACCCACCTCAACACTACAGTGTTCGGAGGGGTGGGTGGAGATATGACTCTGTAACTCCTCCCTCCCTCTCTCCTCACATTTTGAAAGAGACGACACACTTCCTCTATTCGTTTAACGAACAGTGAGTGTCTCGTTCCCCGCCTAGCTGACACATAAAGGGACAATCAGACTGGAAGAGAAGGACTTTTTTCTATTCGAGTAATGAGTGTCAACCTAATTGAGAAACACCGTTCTGACGAACCCGAACGATTTTTGAAATGTCCGGGTCCGGGTCCGTGCCACGGACACCCGAAAGTTCGGTACGGACCCGAACGTTACAGTCCGGGTTCGCTCAACACTAATCATCTGTGCCCAGTCTTGCCACAAAGAGTTAATCCAACTGTGAGTAATGAGCTTATCTTTTTTCAGGAAGAGAAGGTCAGACTAACAGGGAAATACACAGTCGATCCGCCCCTTGCTCTGTGAGTGACAAGCAATTTGCTTATCTCCTTCACACAGCAGAGAAAGTTTTACACTCCTCTCTCCCTCCCTCCTCAATGTCTCAGTATAGAGGTGGGTGGGGAGGCTTGTGACATCACAACTCCACCCACCAAACTCCAGCAAACACAGACACCCTCTGATTTCAGTATTACAGAGCTGCTAGTGCTTACAGGAAGGTAATTTGAAAGGTAGGGATAGATGCAGGAGGCTTGCATATATATATATACATTAATACTGTGTCATTAGTTTATACTGGGTGGGTGGTGGGTTTACATCCACTTTAACAAAAAAAAAATCCTCGGAAGCTGTTATTGCAGCAACACTCTGCAAACTTTTTTCTTTTGTTAATTCTGAATCCCTTTTTTTTCTTCTTTTTTTAATCTTCACGTTTCAGTGAGCTGAGCTCAGTAGAAAGCATGAAGGTATGTATGAGCTCATTACTGTGTAATTGTAATACCCTGCTGGCATTTACCTCCATAAGTAAAAGATTGCAATTATATTTTATTTGAGATTCTCTGAGAATGATAAATAATTCATTGTCGGCAAACATTCTCCAGCATCATCAAATCTGCAGAAGTCATTTGTAACGAATGCAGAAAGAGAGAAATTGCGTAAGATTTCAGTAAAATACATGGCAAGGTAATGAGAGGTTATAGGACATCTCTACAACTTAATTTTATATTTTCGCAGAGAAGGAGCTCCATATACACAATGCAACTCTTAAGAATTTTAAACTCTCAATGTACATTATATTCTAACAATTAGGGATGAGTGGAAAATTTAAGGAAAAAGTGATTTTGTGACCAAATCACTGTTCTGTCACTGTTTCAAATTCACAAATTGTGTCTTAAAAAAAAAAATCACTTTTTAAAGCTATAAAACCCCAAATAATTAAATACACAAGATATAAATGAAAAACACATATACATTGTGTATCGTGTTAGTGTCATCAAATAAAATTGAAAAATTCCCTTTAAAAACAGAGAGAAAGGAATAAACAAGTGCACTGCTGAAAAACTTGTTCATTTTTGTTTCATTCGTTTTTGTTTTTTTAAATTGGTCAATTCAAAAATTCGAAAATCCGAAATTAAGAAGGAAAATCCGAAAATTCAACAGAACGAAAATCTGAAAATAAGAACAAAAATTCAAAAATTCGAAAACCCAAAAATTCTAAGTAATAGCAAACTAATAATAACTATAATAACTATTAAATTATAGGTATTGGAATTTCCTTTCAAATTTGGCTATTAGTGAACATAACAAATACAAATTTATCCAAAGTAACAAATTATCTGAAATAACAAATGCCACATCTAAACGAATGGAAAGTAAATTAATAATAAATATTAATAATAATAAAAAGGTTTTATTATTAGTATTTATTATTATTAATTTGTTACGTTCCATTCATTTAGATGAGGCAGTCGTTATTTCGGATAATTCTAAATAACGGTCACAATCTCCTACTATTGCGAGTTGGATGCGGAGAACCCACATCCAAATCACAATAGTGTGAACCCAGCCTAAGCCCTGGTTCACACTGAGTGCGGGAATGAAATGGTGCGAGTTTAGCTGAATGCGCACCATTTCATTCCCACATGTCAGTCCCGATTTCAGCGGCGGTTTCACAGGCATCTGTGCGGGTATCTGCACAGATGCCTATGGAAATCGCACCTGTAAATTGCAAAAAGTAGTACAAGAACTGCTTTTTGAAATCGGTGCAGCGCCGCAAGTGCGGCATCGCATCGATTAGGACGGTGCCATTGCCGGCTATTGCTGCCGATTTGGCAGGCGATTTGACATGTCAAATCACCTGCCAAGTCGTGTCAGTGTGAACCAGGGCTCAAGGGGATTAATGGCTAATACAAAGTCACATTCAGATATTTACACTGCTTGCATTTAAAAAAGCATATCATGATGGATTAATGAATACAGGACTGAATTAATCTGTGTCGTTTTTTATCCGCCTGGAATTTAATTTTAGTCCTGGTTCACACCGGTGCAGCTTTGAAATCATGATTTCAAAGCCACACATCACTGCAATTTGCGCTGCCGATTTCATTTTGGCTTGCAACTTCATTTAACAGAAGTCTATGCAAGTCGCAATTACATTGGTAAAAAGTAATGCAGGAACTTTTCTTTCATAGTTGCTGCAACATGAGTCACGGCAATATAAATGGGTCCAAATAGCAAATTCATCGAGATTTACAATTACGTCACTTCCTGTTACTGTAATCCATCAGTAATTGGAGATTTTGACGATGTGCTGTTTTGACTCAACACCGACAACTGTATACACTCCGGTACAGGATATTATAAGTGGACCACGCCGATACTTACCAACAAAATGGCTGCCTATGAGGCAACAACAACTTTTTCCCCCGTTAGCCGCTGTTGTGTCAAAACAGCAAAGTCTTTGTGTACCGGAGTGTATACGGTTGCCGATGTTGTTTGAAAACAGCAAGTCGTTGAAATCTCAAATTACTGATGGCTTACAGTAACAGGAAGTGAGGTAATTAGATATCTCTATGAATTAGCTATTTTGACAGAACACCAGCAATGGGGTACAGCTTGTCATATGATTTGGAACTGTCAAATCACATGACAAGCCACACCAGTGTGAAAGGGGGCTTAAAGCAGAGATATATTTACCTTTCCTTCAACGATCTCTCACCAGCGATAACATTGGCTGGCACAGGATGACAGCGCTCATACTTTAGTTCCGCTTTAAAACTCACCAATACTAAAAGAAATATAATTATTATTGCTGAATTCATTCTGAATATCCAAATTTCCTGGCTGCCTTTGGCTTCAATACTTTCTATGTCACCAACCTGGAACAAGCATGCAGATTAGATCCCCAGAATAAAATCAAAACTCCTGAATTGGATACTTGGTCCAGGTCAGTGACAGGTCAGTCGTGCAAAAGTAATTTCCCTTGTTCATTGTATGGTTTTAAGATACCTTTCACAATTGTTCTAACTCTTTCATATTTGTCTCAGGAACCAGAACCTCAGCCACATGAAAATGTCATCAGGCTCTCTGCCAGTAAGGTAACAATTTTGGTCAATATATTTTTCAAACTGTATACAGGGCCAGATGTATAGGTTGGAGCAGTAGGCCTGAGTTTATAAGCAGCGAAGAGACAGTTTTTGTAATGTGCAGACATCAGCCAACTACTTTTACCCAGTGACGGCTGATGCAGTATATTTTTTTGGGGGGGCGGAAAACAAGACATCAGCCCATCATCTAGGTCACGGCAGCTTTGGCTCCTTCCTGCATCTCCTCCTTGGTGCCAGCATCCTCCTCGGCGGCTTCACCCTGCGTCTCAGGCTTCATGGCGGCTCCCTCCTTGGTGGATTTCCTGCTCCTTCCTTCGGCGCGGCAGCCAATACAATCACTTCTCCTCCCAGCCAACTGGGTCTCAGGACCCGCTTCCTGATTGGCTGGAAGGAGAATCAGGAAGACAATAGCGAATATTTATTGCCACACAACTGGGTGGGCTCAGGGCGCAGTGCTCTGCGCCCCGAGTCCACCCTTTTTTTATAGCCAATTAGAGCCTCTGGCCCTAATCACGTGCTTCTAAAAAAAAAAACCCATTGGAATTCATGTAGATTAGGGGCCAGGCGCATTGATTAGGGGTGCAGCGCCCCTGCACACGGAATGGACCGTGACTGCTGTTACCCATCACAAGAACAAAATGTGGTCATAAAATACAGACTCATATTTAATTTATCAGAGATACAATGCTACAACAAAAGAAATGTATATATGTTCCGTGCAACCGGATCAGATATGCTCTAAGAGCTGCTGCCACCACCGAACTGCCCAAACAAGGGTAGTAGAAAATATAAAGGAATTAAGATGGTATTGGCGCTGCTCTTTAGTGTATTTGTGTCAATATTGCGAGAAATATTTTTCTTGAAAGATTTTCCAGTATGCTGGCAATAAAATATTTTTGAATTATTCAGTTGTTAAACTGGGCTGCAGTGATATATTAATACAAGAAATGTTGGTGGGTAGTATTGTATGTGGTAAAGATGCAAATGGCTGACATGTATCAGAAACTCCCGCCCAATAATGGTGTGTGGGTTTTAAACAATAAAGATAGAAGACAATACGAATAAATCCCATATACGACAATAATCTCATGTAAAAGCGATATCAGAACGGCAGAAATATGAAAATGTATAAGATACATAAAATAAATTGTATAAAATATATTATATAGAATAAACTGGGTCAAATAACCATTATTGGAAAGGAACACTAATGCAGTATTTAGATCATTGTGAGCAAGTTCTTACTCGGCTTATTTAAAGTGCTAGGTGCATAAATGTGCCACAGTAGGTTTAAAAAGTTTATGCCAGAGTAAAATCACACACAGCAGTTCAGATCAGATTGTATTCATCTGGTCAATAGTGAAGTGACTTTCTATGTGGGTTCTTCCAGTGAATCATATAGGTAGTGACTTATGGTGTCTTCAATCCGTGCGCCGGGTGATCCCTCCAGACAGAGAGTATGCCTGCTTACCAGAAAAACGTTCCCCACTCAAGGGGTCCACGCTTTGGAAGGGGTGCGCAGCTCCCGCTGTGCTCACTGTATACGGCACTCCTCGGTCTCTCTGGTCACAGGGCTCCCTTCTCCTACTCCTCACCGTTCACCAAGATTTGAACCATGTAGAAGCAAAAAAGACTGGATCTTGTGCAATAACGCTAATTTATTGGTAATAAAACACATATAAACCGATCCAAAAAAGATAAAACCGTTGAGGTTCCGCAGTGTGCTACAACAACCCCTCAATGGATTACTTGATGGTACTTACATATATGATACCTGCATCCTTCTTTTATAGTTCCAAACAGATTGCTTAATAAAATGAAAAGAGAATTAAGTTGAGTCTTAGGATACGGATCAAACAAATAAAAACTTATATAGGCAAAAAGGTTGCTAAAGCCCAGAGGCGTAACTAGAACCTTCAGGCCCCCGGTGCAAGAAACCAAGTGTTCAGCTGACTGCCTGGACCTTCCCATCGGTCCTGGCACCTTTTTCTCTGGTCCCAGTGCCCTTCTCTCTGAGCCCTTGGCCCTTCCCTCTGAGCTCAGGGCTCTTCCCACTGATCCCGGGGCCCTTTACTCGGCCCTTTATTTTCTGTGGCGCAAGCAAGTCGCAAGGAAGTTACACGCAAATTGCAAGCAAGTTGTACAACTTTGGGGTCACAGCAGTGTGAACCGAGCCCATGTTCTACATTGGGCTCCCTTCCTGCTGTCTTGGACGCCCCCCCCCCCCCCCTGGTGGTGACCTCCCCAAGTGCAACCTTTGTGACCCTGGTAGTTCTACCAGTAATTAAAATACCCTTGAATTTTAAAAAAACCTGTTCACACATAGGATTGATGGGTTATACATCAGGAGAGATCAGTTCCTCTGTTATTGAGCAGTATTAGACTGATACACATATAAATGTTTTCCATGAGTCATGCAGAATTCCACTAATTAAATATAAATAATTTAATATGACATTCTACAGTAAATATGGATTTCTGACACAATTCTTGGAGTAAAGTCCACCTCTTCAGGGAAAGATGAGAATGAGTGAGGATAAAGATCTCTAAACAGGAAGTATAATCTTATTTCAATGCATATATTTGTAGCCCAGTCCACAGCACTGGCAGCAGAGGAGTGAATGTACGGACCAGGCTGCCAGCTTACACTGTCTCTGTTATTCCCTCTCCCCGCTAATGCAGCTGACAGAAGGACAGGAGCAGCTCCAAAGAAGAGAAGAAGGACACTGTTATTACAGGGCTGTGAGAAGCCTGGTTAAGCCCACACACCACTCAGGGAACATAGAGGAAAGGGTGTGGACTGCTGGGAAGCTGGAAGGTACTGAGATTTGTGGGGGATGCAGTCCCAGTACAAACAGCCCGTGGTTTCAGATTAGTGGTGGAACTACATTTCCCAGGACTGCCAGAGCTCTGTGGGGAGTAAAAGAGGAAGGACTGTTCCTGGATCAGATGAGGATATTGTGGGGAACAGACCACGTGGCAGGCTGCAATCAGTGCATTTACCACTGCATCAGGAACATAGAGAGATGGAACAACAGACATGACCTGGTACATGCAAACATCACTGTTGCAGTCCTGTGTCACTGCCTGATTGTTGAAGAGAGCCCCGCCTCAGCTGACTTTGCTGAGTCACCAATAGAGAATGTAAGGAGACCAGCTATTACCACAGAAGTGAGAGGCCACTGGCCGAACCCCACTACACCCCATTAAAGAGTAACAGTATTGTTTGCTTGGGATGCAGTGCAGGTGACTATTCCTGGGTTAGGAGAAACTTCAGTGCTCCAACATCGCATCTGGGCCCCAACGTGTTGTCCAGCAGAGAAAGGGTTTACTACAGACTGTTATTGTAACAGTGTCCCTTAGGCAGGACAATACCCAGTATGGAGTTTAGGGATCATTCCCTGGACCACTGACTTATTACTAACTGTACATCCTATTTGCTACTTTGTATATATGTGTGTTAAGGGGTTGTTGCCAATTAAATTTCTTTGGTTACCACATATATTGTTACATTAAATATCCCCTCTTCAATCTGGGTGTGTCAAGGAGCGTGGTGCTGCTGGTAGAGTCGCAGGTTCTGGGAACAGGGGACCTCAGGAAACAGTGGCTCCTTTGGGGGTAAGCACTACATATAAAACATATTTTTATTCTTAAGCATATACATACAGTAACCTAAGTTCTAAAATAATAATACATGTTTAAATATTACACTGCTGAGCACTGTAGGAAATATTCAGTGTGTAAAAGAAAAACATCACTGCGACTACAGTTTCACTATGGTGACACTAGGACTGGCATGGCTAGTGGTCAAGGACACTGACTGGTTGCTCTGGTGATACTGTATACCAGTGCAGCCAGCCAGTTGATTACTAGCCTCACCAATCCCAGTGTCACCATACTAGTGCAGCCAGTTACAGTGTCCTTGATCACCACCATACCAGTTGCAGTGTCGCCACACCAGTGTAAGCCAGCAACAGTGTTCATAATCGCCACCACACCAGTTTCAGTGTCACTAAAACAGTCTGAGTCCTCAACATTGTTCCTGATCACCTCCAAATCAGTCCTAGTATAACCAGACTAGTGTAAGCCAGAAAAGTTTTCCTGATCCCTCCCACACTAGTCCCAGTATCACTAGACCAGTGTAAGTCAGCAACAGTGTTCTTGATCACCACCACACCAGTCCTATTTTCACCAGACAAATAAAAGCCAGAACAGTGTTCCTGAATCACCATAGTCCCAGCAGCCAGGAAGGCATTCCTGATCACCGCCAGACCAGTTCCAATTTTATCAGACCACTGTAAGTCAGCAACAGTGTTCCTGATTGCTCCATCATCAGTGTTTCTGATCACAAGCACACCAGTGGTATTTTTATGAGCCAGGTAAAAAGCGAGAACGGTGTTCCTGAATGCCACCACTCCATTCCTAGTGCCATCAGACCAATGCAGCTAGCAATAGTGTTCCTGATCGCCACCACACCAGTCCCAATTTTACCAGACCAGTGTAAGTCAGCAACAGTGTTCCTGATTGCTCCATCAACAGTGTTTCTGATTATTGCCACACCAGTGACAATGTCACCATATCAGTGCACCTACCAACGATGTTCCTGAACACTAGCCCCACTAATGCCAGTGTCACCAGAGCCAATGCAACAAGCAACATTGCCAAATCAGTGAAGTGTTGCCTCTGCCTGCTACCCGTGCTTACCCTGGCCTGTTTATTGAACATGTTTCTGCCTGCCATCTGGGTCAATTATTTGCCTGTTTATTGACCATGTCTCTGCCTGCCACATAAACCAACCCATCTGCACATTCCACTGACTGTGTTCTTGTGAGATACCAGTCCCAGCCATCCCCCAAGGACAACTGCACTCTTGGAACCACAAGAACTCATTAGTTCACCCTTTGTTCAGCCTCCCATACTTCCTGAACAGTGAACATGGCAATCCTGGGGACAGCTATGTGCCAGTAGGCTAGGCTTGCTTAGCTTATAGGAACAGGGACTTCTATAGGTGAGTCTACGCTAACCTTTATTCCCTGACCCCTTGTGCACAGACGACCATTATGGTACACTGTTTATGATACAATTTTGGTTTATTTTTGGGATACACAGTCCACTACATAATCAGTCCAAATCCTGAAAAAGTCTCACAAATGTGGTGTCACCATACTGGAGAGGAGTAGCAAACTGTGTTCAATTTAATTTTAAGTATGCCCATGCTGTGTATGAGAAATATCTTATTAAATTGACATTTCTTTCCAAAAACGTGGCAGAAAAATGTAATCTTCAAAGGGCTTATCATGACTCTTAAAAAATGCCTTCAGGGGGTTAGCTTTTTAAAATGTGGTAATTTTGTGGGTCTTTCTTCTGTCCTCGCTTTCCTGTGCCTCCAAACATGTGATCAGTAGTCAGGAAATAAGATGCCTAATTTATGCCCTTTGAAAATTTGAAGGTGCTCATTGCATTTTGGGTCGCTTTATTCATCTAGGCTTCTAACAAAAGTCTCACATATTTGGTATCCCCATACTTGGGAGGAGTATGAATAGGATAATGTGTTTTCAAGTATGTCCATGCTGTGTGAGAATATATTTTTAATTGACAGCTGTGTGTAAAAAAATACATTCCTATTTTTCATTTTACAAAAACTTGCGGCAAAAAATATGATCTTTAAAAGATTTACGGAGTTGATTTACTAAAAATGGCAGAGTGCAAAATCTGGTGCAGCTGTGCATGGTAGCCAATCAGCTTATAACTTCAGCTTGTTCAATTAAGCTTTAACAATAAAACCTGGAAACTGATTGGTTTCTATCCAGAGCTGCACCAGATTTTGCACTCTGCAGCTTTAGTAAATCAACCCTACTATGTCACTAATTAAATATGTTGGAGGATCTACTTTGTATAATGGGGTAATTTAGTGGGTGTTTCTCCTGTTCTGACACTTCAGAGCCTCAACAAGTGTGATAGATAGTCAGGAAATCAGTGAAATTATCATGCCTACTACGTTTAGGCTTTAAACTGAAAGTTCATTTGGACTTTAACAACTTCCCACCCAGCCTATTTTCAAATGACGGTTGGACGGAACCTTTTGTGTTCCAGATGGATGTCATATGACATCCTCTTGGAACAGCCAATTACTGATCAGTGTACCGGCCTGCTGCCGGTAACATGTTATTGCTGTGACCAATCACAGCAGATCACATGACAATTGTAAACAGTGAATGGCTTTGATTCATGCCATTCATTGTGTACAATTGTGTTGTTAGCTGTGATTGGTCTCAGTGATCACATCATACAGACAGGGCCAATCACAGCCTATCTATACTATGTGATTAGCTGTGGCCAATCACAGCTAACCACAATGTAAACACCGAATTAATCAATTTAATTCAGTAAAAATGGTTGCTTATACCAGTGAAATTCACTGGTATAAGCACTCACAATGTGTAAAAAAAAAGTCCTGATCACTTCCCCAGAGTAGTACAGTGTTACTATGGTAACACCGTATTGCTCTGGTCACAGTGTGTTAAAAAAAATCTTAAAACAAAGAAACAAAATGTAATAAAAAATATTTTTTTTAAAATTGAAAATAATTATTAATTTTAATTTTTTTTACATACTGTCACCAATCAATGTCCCCGATCACTGCCCCACCAGTTATATGATGATGCTGTACTGCACTGATGACAATATGTAAAAAAAGAAATTGTGGAAAAAACTATTTTTTTATATTTTTGTTTCCCAAACATTGTGAAAAAAAATTACAAAAACTTGCCGTTCCTCTTACTAAATACCTCAGACTGTCTACTTACCAAAAGGGGTAATTTGGGGGATATTTGTACTATCCTAGCATTTTCGGGCCTCAAGAAATGAGAACTGAGCTGTCAGTACATCAAGATTTATCAATTTTCATATATATACCATAGTTTTTGGATTCTATAACTTTCCTATGGACTAAATAATAAACACTGATTTGGGTTATTTTCACCAAAGAAATGTAACAGAATACAGTTTGGCTTAAATTCATGAAGAAAGATTAGTTATTTGCAATATTTTATAACAGAAACAAGGAAAATGTGTTTTTTTTCTTCAACATTTTTGGTCTTTTTTCATTTATTTAGCAAAAAATGAAAAACCCAGTGGTGATTCAATTCAGCCAAAAGAAAGCTCTATTTATGTGAAAAAAATAATAATAATTACATTTGGGTACAGTGTTGCATGAATACACAATTGTCATTCAAAGTGTGACAGCACTGAAAGCTGAAAATTGGCCTGTGCAGGAAGGGGGTGAAAATAAGTGGGTAAGCTTTAGGAGTTTTGCATTTCAATAATATTTTTTTTAACAAATGTTCTCCCCCCTTCTATTTTTGTCTCAGGAACATAAAACTTACGAAAGTGTCTTCAAGCATTACGCCACCAAGGTAGGAGATCCAGCTGATTCTTTTTTGTCAATTGCAATACATATTGATCAAACAAAAAATAAAAATTTAACCGCCCTTGTGGAACTTATGTGTAGCACCCTCTACCTTAGGTAGGTGCTAGAGGTAGGTTTTTGGGGAGGTTAGGCAAATTGAGGCAGGCCTAGCTGTGGTTAGGCCTGTATGTTTTGATCCTGGGCTGGGAGTGGCTCAGGGAGTGGCTGGTAAACCACAGGTGGTGACACCTCTCGGTTACCTCCCCTTTGCTTCTAGAGGGTTCTAGAAGGAAGGGTGGGGAAGAGAGGTGGAGCTGCCTGGGGTGTTTTGAGGAGCCCTGGCAAATCTGGATTGGCAGGAGGCAGGCCTCCTCAAATACCAGGGGTCAGCCCAGCCAGGGAGGAGAGTTTGGGTGAAAGAACTGGGAGATGGAGCACTAGTTGCAGGGACCCTTGAGGGAGCCCCTAGTTTGGGGAGGTGACCTCGGGTCCGGAGGCTGAGGAGCGGAAGGGACCCCTCAGCACATCCAAGGGGGATTCCTGACCAGGGAGCAGTTGAGAGCAATGGAGTGGTGCTACTGGGCAAGCCTCTAGGAGGGATCCACCAGGTGTCGGTGAGTGGCACACGCCCAAGGATGCTGGAAGAGGCACAGCGGAGCAGATTGGGGAAAGAGAGAGACAGTCTGAGAAGGGTGCAAGAGCCAGTTGGGACTGTCGTGTCACTGGGCAGTTGAGTTGGGTCGCTGCAGCCAGAAGGGCTTGTAGGGACTGAAGAGGGACTGACTGGGAACAGTGTTCCACCAAGGCTAGTTGGTATATTCTTCATAATTTTGTTACACAAAACAAAAGGGCCCACAGCCCCTGCCTGTAATGGGCGGTTCATCAAGGTCTGGCCAGAACAGAGGCAGGCCTTACCATGTGCTAACTAGGCCGCAGAAGGATTGTGCAGGAGAGAGGAGGAGGAGCTAACTGTGAGCAAGATTGTGCCAGAGGAAGAGGAGTTATCTTGAGCAAGTTTGTGCTGGAGGAAAAGCGAGGTGTACCGGAGTGTATGTACATTACTCCCATTCAAGAACTGTTCAAATTACTGGGCATCCCATAATACCACTTACCCTATCCAAGTTAAATCCCCTAAATAAAAAAAAACAAACAAAGTACTGGTCTGTTCTATTGACTCCGGATGTGTGAGGAAGAGTGACTGGCTGAGCAGGGTGACAGGTGAACCACTACACACAGCAATTCCTATGGGAACGACGCTACATTGGGGTGCATGGTCCGGGATTCACCAGTGGTTCACCTGCCAGCTGTTGCCCCTAGCAACGGCAGCAGACTGAGCCAGGGAACTGAGTTGCTCCAACGTTGAGGGATTGAACTTTGGGAAGGGACTTCTGTGCTCTGCCTGCCATACAGTGCTATAGTACAGGTGCCGTTGTCCATAGTAACCAGCCGTTGTCAATTGCTGCTCTTGCTCACCCAGTTGCCCCAACCGGCGCTGGGCCGGACACTTGAACCGGAAACCTGCAATTCAGTGACTTAGTGCCATGTGCTGTCACCTGTGGCAACCACGGCGGGGGCGAACGCGCCCATGGATTACAAATATGTACAGCTATGTAGCTGCAAGCATGCTATCGGATACCAAAAGATACCACGTTAAATTGTTCATCAATAAAATAATGTGTATTTCATATTTATATATCAAACAACTTCATATCAGTGAAATAAATTAACCGTAAATAGATGAAGAGGAAAACTAAACAAAAGTCCTCATATTGTAAGTATTTTCCAAAACTGTAGCATGCACAAAATCCATACATACAGTAATCAGCCAACATAATTATCCATGAAAACATCTATAAATTTTGAAAAAACATCAGAGAAAATACATATTTAAAATGGCCCTATCAATATAATAGAAAATTAAAAAACTGAATAAATAAAAATTAAAAATTTGAAAATAAAATAATTTTATATAAAGCAAAATATCATATAGAAGGGGTGAAGAGTACCAGATTTTTTAAAATAAGTATCATAAGCTACATTAAAAAAGAAGGGGGATAATTTCTGTTAATAAACGCATTAACGTGCCACTTTAAATTCAAACCATGAGAAGAGCATGTCTTTAAATTATATATAGTTAGTTAGATACCTGTAGCTTAGAAGTAGAGTTGAGCGGACACCTGGATGTTCGAGTTCGGCGGGTTTGGACGAACCTCGTGAAACTGTTCGGGTTCGGTACCGAACTCTATCCGAACTTGACCCTGGACACCGAACCCCATTGAAGTCAATGGTGACCCGAACTTTTGGGCACAAAAATGGCTGTAAAAAAGTAATGGAAAGGGCTAGAAGGCTGCAAAATGGGGGTAAGAGTAGGACAAGTGCCCTGCAAACAAATGTGGATAGGGAAATAACTTGAAATCACGTAAAAAAATTAAAAATGGGAGGAGGAGGTGGATGTGGAGTAGGAGCTTGGAGGTTGACTAGGCCGTGACCATGGCAGTGTAGGCGGAAGTGGCGGTGGTGGAGGAGGAGGAGGAGGAAAAGGAGGAGGAGGTAGCCAACCCTGTTTTTTGTTTGCTTGGGTTTTTTTTAGAATTGGGGTAGCCCCCAAAATATTGAGACATATTAAAAAAAACAAGGATACCAATGGCTGTGTGAGGCCGGTCTAAATGTCTATTTTGCACAAGGTACAGACAAGTCTTGTGGGATCCATGCCTGGTTCATTTTAATAAATGTTAGATTGTCCACGTTGGCTGTGGATAGGCAGCTGCGCTTGTCTGTGATAACGCCCCCTGCCGTACTAAACACACGTTCAGACAATACACTGGCTGCAGGGCAGGCCAGCACCTCCAAGGCATAAAGGGCAAGCTCAGGCCATGTGGCCAATTTGGAGACCCAGAAGTTGAATGGGGCAAACCCATCAGTCAGTACATGTAGGCAGTGGAGCTGTTTGTGGTGGCGTGCTGCTGACAAAGCTTTTCCACATTTCGGCCATGCTAACCCTGCCTTCTGAGGTGCTGGCGGTGCCACAGCTGCGTTGGTGACCTCTTCCTTCTCCTCCTCCTCCTCTGCCTTCGCCTTGTGCTTCCACTGAGCCCCCGGTGTCATTTGGGAATGCCCTCAGCAGCGCGACTACCAGAGTGCGCTTGTAGTCGCGCATCTTCCGATCACGTTCCAGTGAGGGAATTAAGGACGGCACGTTCTCCTTGTACCGGGGATCCAGCAGGGTGGCCACCCAGTAATCAGCACAAGTTAAAATGTGGGCAACTTGGCTGTCATTGAGCAGGCACTGCAGCATGTAGTCGCTCATGTGTGCCAGGCTGCCCAGAGGCAAAGACAAGCTGTCCTCTGTGGGAGGTGTATCATCTGTGGCCTCCGTATCCCCCCAGCCACACTCCAGTGATGCCCACGAGCTGCGTTGGGTGCCACCCTGCTGTGAACACAGTTCCTCCTCCTCCTCATCATCCTCATCCTCCTCATCCTCCAGAACTGTCCCCTGGCTTGAAAATTTTTGACCTGGCCTATGCTGTTGCAGGAACCCACCCTCCGAGCCACTTGTGAATAACTGGCCTGATAACCGTGGAAATGACCCCTCTTCTTCCTCCTCCTGTGCCACATCCTCTTCCATCATCGTCCAAAGTGTTTTTTCAAGGAGACATAGAAGTGGGATAGTAACGCTGAGAACAGCGTCATCGGCACTGGCCATGTTGGTGGAGTACTCGAAACACCGCAATATGGTACACGAGGCCCACTCGTTGGTAGTGAAGTGGTGCTGTTCCGCAGAACGACTGACCCGTGCGTGCTGCAGCTGAAACTCCACTATTGCCTGCTGCTGCTCGCACAGTCTCTCCAGCATGTGCAAGGTGGAGTTCCACCTTGTGGGCACGTCGCATAGGAGGCGGTGAGCGGGAAGGCCGAAGTTCCACTGCAGCGCAGACAGGGTGAAAACGCCGAAAGCGCGCACAGACGGCCCACACTTTCTGCAGCAGCTCTGACATATCCGGGTAGTTTTTTAGAAATTTCTGCACCACCAAATTCAGCACATGCACCAGGCAAGGGATGTGTGTCAAACCGGCTAGGCCCAGAGCTGCTACAAGATTTCGCCCATTATTGCACACCACCAGGCCGGGCTTGAGGCTCAGTGGTAACAACCACTCATCGGTCTGTTGTTCAATGCCCGTCCACAGCTCCTGCGCAGTGTGGGGTTTATCCCGCAAACATATCAGTTTTAAAACAGCCTGCTGTCGTTTCCCCCTGAATGTGCAGAAGTTGGTGGTGAAGGTGTTACGCTGGGCGGATGAGGAGGTGGTAGAGGAGGAGGAGGAGGAAGCGCAGTAGGAGGAGGAGGCAACAGGAGGCAAAGAGAAATGCCCTGCAATCCTGGGTGGCGGAAGGACATGTTCCAAACGGCTAGCCGCCTCAGGCCCACCCACCACTACATTTGCCTAGTGTGCAGTTAGTGAGATATAGCGTCCCTGCCCGTGCTTACTGGTCCACGTATCAGTTGTTATGTGGACCTTGTCACAGATGGTGTTGCGCAGTGCACACTTGATCTCGTCCCCGACTTGTTTGTGCAGGGAAGGGATGGCTCGTCTGGAAAAGTAGTGGCGGCTGGGAACCACGTACTGTGGGACAGCCACCGCCATCAGGTTTTTAAAACTGTCCGTGTCCACCAGACGGAATGACAGCATTTCAAAAGCCAGGAATTTTGAAATGCTGGCATTCAGGGCCCGGGATCGCAGGTGGGTAGGGGGGTACTTCCTCTTTCTCTCCAGTGTTTGGGAGATGGAGAGCTGTAAGTTTCCATGGGACCATGTGGAAATGCTTGGGGACGGTGGCGGACATGGTGGCATTGTTGTCACATCGTCTGTTTGCTGGGTGGCAGGTGACACTGGCACTGTAGAGGTGGAGGAAGAGGCCGAGGCAGCAGCAGAAGAGGAAGCAGGAGGAGGCCAAGACCTTTCTTGGATTTTGAGGTACTTATTCCACTGCAGCAAGTGCTTTGCATTTAGATGCCTGGTCATGGAGGTTGTGCTCAGGTTTAGAACATTTGTGCCTCGCTTCAGCCTCTCATTGCACATTGCAGTAGTAGTTGTATTTAGAACGATAAACTCTCCCTCAAAGCACCAACAGGAACCTGGCCCTAATGCAGTAGTAGTTGTTTTTAGAACGATAATCTCTGCCTCAAAGCACAAACAGGAACCTGGCCCTATTGCAGTAGTAGTTGTTTTTAGAACGATAAACTCTCCCTCAAAGCACCAACAGGAACCTGGCCCTAATGCAGTTGTAGTTGTTTTTAGAACAATAAACTGTCCCTCAGAGCACCAACAGGAACCTGGCCCTAATGCAGTAGTAGTTGTTTTTAGAATGATAAACTCTCCCTCAAAGCACCAACAGGAACCTGGCCCTAATGCAGTTGTAGTAGTTTTTAGAATGGTAAACTGTCCCTCAGAGCACCAACAGGAACCTGACCCTAATGCAGTAGTAGTTTTTTTTAGAAAGATAATCTCTCCCTCAAAGCACAAACAGGAACCTGGCCCTATTGCAGTAGTAGATGTTTTTAGAATGATAAACTCTCTCTCAAAGCACCAACAGGAACCTGGCCCTAATGCAGTTGTAGTTGTTTTTAGAACGATAAACTCTCCCTCAAAGCACCAACAGGAACCTGACCCTAATGCAGTAGTAGTTGTTTTTAGAAGGATACACTCTCCCTCAGAGCACCAACAGGAACCTGGCCCTAATGCAGTAGTAGTTGTTTTTAAAACAATAATCTCTCCCTCAAAGCACCAACAGGAACCTGGCCCTATTGTATTAGTAGTTGTTTTTAGAACGATAAACTCTCCCTCAGAGCACCAACAAGAACCTGGCCCTAATGCAGTAGTAGTTGTTTTTAGAATGAGAAACTCTACCTCGGGGGCGCATGCGCGAAGCCGTCCATGCTGGTCGCATAGGATCGGAGCTCCGCACCCGGGGAAGGCGCCGCGGCTGACACGAAAGCTCCCGGGCAACATTACACATCCGCCTGCACAGCTCAACACCCCGTGCCACCCGCACACCTAACGGGATGGTCCTCGGTGGCCCCCGCGGCATGGTCAAGGCGAAAACTATACGCGAGGCCCTGGCTCAGGCCTCCTCCAAGATGGCGGCGGACACCGCGAGGCGAGCGGGCAGCTCTTCCCAAAAATCTCCCCGGAGACTGCAGGCTGCACACAGAGATGAAGGCGAATCTGAAGGTGAGACCATGGCTACCCCCACACTCTCACAAGACTCCCAAACTGCTTTAATGGCGCAATTCGAGCGGATGCTCCACAGGGCCCTTAAACAGACCTCTGAGCAAATAACTGACCACCTTACAAAGGAAATCAGGGAATTAGGCCACCGCACAGAGGAGCTGGAACAGAGGGTAGAGGATATTGAAGCTAGCATGAATAACCAGTCTGAAGAGGTTGCAATCTTGAAAGAGGAGAATCTCTCCCTTCAAC
>BLSH010476519.1:141578-186871 GCA_018402905.1 Glandirana rugosa
CTGTTTGTGTAATCCTCATCTTCCTCCCCCAAGTTTCCCGTATCGTAATGATTTGTAATACGACGTCATATATTTTTCCTAGGGAGACCATGATGAACAGATCTCTATATATTTACACGTGGAATAACCTCCTCCTCACGAAGATTCATCTCAACTCCCTTGGGTCTGACATTTTAAGTCCTAGCATGGCCTGAAACCCCACAGGCACGGGGCTTGGGCTAGGGCCTGTAATTTTTTTTCAGGCCCTAGACCAAGCCATAAGCCCATAATAACCGCGGAAAAGATATCGACGACCCGTCGGTTAGTTGTACGAAAAGTGATCAAACGGGAATCTTCGGTAGTGTCGGTACGGATGATTACCGTAACTGGCCAATCACAGCCATGCCATTAGTAGGCATGGCTGTGATGGCTTCTAAGGGCAAACTAGTGAAAAGCATGTTGATTGGCTGCCCAGCAGCTATAGAAAAGGCGCCAATAATACCCGAATACCGAACCAGATCCCGGACTTTTTTTTAATGTCCGGGATCGGGTTCGGGGCACGGACACCCCAAAGTCCGGTACGATCCTGAATTTTACAGTCTGGGTTCCCTCAACTCTACTTAGAAGCACTCCTCCTCCAATAAGGTGCACATTTATATATCTCTAGACAAGTAGTACCAGAGGGATCCTTTTTATATACTGCAGCATAATGTTTAGTAATGCTATGCCCTTTGAACCCCCTCCTTCTACTCCTAATGTGTTTGTCCAGATGAACATTTGGTGTCCATGTGGTCCTACCTATATATTGGAGACAAAGGCCACTGATAAGGGGGTACCACTGGGCCTCCTGTAGGGGGCCTGGCCCCGTCACTTTAACAGGTGGGACCTGGTCAGCGGCAGTTTCAAACCTCATAATGTAGTACACATGTGCATGAATAATGTGAACACCTAATTTGTCACTGTGGTCCCCTCATAGTAAATCATATTCCCTAGACTGGGGGAGGGTGCATCATTTCATCCAGAGGTGCCCAGGAAATTGTAGGATAGAAGGACTTTTTTTTTATTTTTTGGCACAGGCGGATTCAAACAGCCAGTGCTTCATTTGCTGATACAGTTCCAGCTTACAGTCCTTGGTGCTGCTGGCAGAGTGATATCAGTGGCGGCTGGTGAAATTTTAGGATGGGGCGCCAGACCCCACCCTTCCTTTTTGACCCCTCCCACTTCTTATAAGTCCCATCCCTTATAGATTCCACCCATTGTGTCAGGAGTACCAGCATTACCAGATAGGGTATATACAGCATCACCAGATAGGGTATATACAGCTTCACCAGATAGGAGTATACAGCATCACCAGATAGGATATATACAGCATCACCAGGTAGGGGTATACAGCATCAGCAGAAGATCCCCCCCAGGATAGTGGGGACATCAAAGTCCCTCACTTACCCCATCTAAGAAGCAGGCCGGGCGGGCAGCGAGCAGTGTCTGGTGAGCGAAAGCTAAACCCCCTCCTCCTCTGAGAAAGGCGTCCAATAGGATCGCCTGACCATTCAGCCAATCTGGAAACCGGTAACATATCGGTGCTTCCCAATTGGCTGAGAGGCGATTCAGTGTTAGAAAAGCAAATATTCATTTGCTTTTGTAATACACATGAGTGGGCTTGTGGCGCCATGCTCTGCGCCATGAGCCACTCTATTTTGAAGCCTGTTAGAGCATATGGCTCTATTCAGGTGCTTCAAAAAACACTGACGTTGCTGTAATTCATATGGCCAGCGTCCTGAAGGGAAGGCCGCATGAATAGGGGGTGGTGGCGACGGACGTGTATAGATTCATGCTATGCATGAATCTATCCATTAGCATCAGGGGATGGCGGGGATAAAGGGGGCGGCGCCCGTGCGCCCTTAATGGATGGGACGCCCCTGAGTGATATCATCTTCCTCACTGCCTGCTAGTTACCGGCTGGGACCGGTAACTCCCTATGTGTACTTGTGATCGGGAGCTTTCCGAACATGTTACCACTGTGATTGGCTGCCCAACCTCCACCTCCCAGCATCTAGAAGTTCTTAAAGGTCTGGAAGGCGCGGCTGGAAGGTGTTAACTTATGGCTGTACTGTGGGTTACAGGTCAGACTGTAACACAGTACAGCCACAACAAAGTCAGCACCCAACAGCCATGTGATGTACTGTGACAGAGCCATACAACACCTGCTGTGCTGTGTAATTGTCATAATGCTGATGCTCACAGTGATATGCTACTTTACACTAGCTCAAAAAAAAGTGCAGTGCTATAATAAGTTATATAGAGTAAGCATATACATATCAAGGTCCCCAAATGTGAAAAATATTTCAGCCCAAAATTAATGTAAAGTCATTCAATATATATACATGAAAGTCCTGCATCGGGACCAACGAGAATGAATCAAAAATCCAGATAAACAAAATCAACAAACTATGAATATGAAATATTAATATAATATTGATATTCATACTTTGTTGTTTTCGATTATCTGAATTTTTGATTCATACTTGTTTGTCCCAATACAGGACTTTCATGTATATATTGAATGTCTTCACATTCATTTTGGGCTGAAATATTTTTCACATTTGGAGACCTTGATATTTGTATGCTTATTCTATATTATTATACTGTATATCACTTGAAGACAAAGCTGCATTTTGTTTCAAGGCAGGGTCAGGGGAGAGGGCTGGGCAAGGGGTTTGGTTGAGGGTGGGGTCAAAGGAGGCCCCCATCAGGTAGGCTTTACGGGGCCCCATGATGTCTAACATCGGCCCTGTTGGAGACCACACGGGCACTGTAGTGATGTAACAAAATAAACCTACGTGCCACTATTAGATACGTGTAAGAAAAACTGAAAGAGATCCTATATAAAAAATTAATTGACACTAATCACAATCCCATAGATGTGTAACAAAAATAATATTTAACAAATTGTGCAGCACTAAAATATCCAAAAAATACTATCAAAAATATAATGTATATAACTGTACTGTCTACCCTCATGCTGTAAAGTGCTGCGCAAACTGTTGGCGCTATATAAATCCTGTATAATGATAATAATAATAATGTGCAATCATTGCTGTGGACAAAAACAGATACTTTAATGATACACACAGAAAGACAAACCGCATCAAATACACGTCACCAAAAAAAACAGAAATGTAAAAATATAAATAGTAAAAAATGTGTCCATGCAGGAATAGAGGAAACAGCTTTGTCCACATGACTAGGATTTCGCACAGTGTAATCTTTCACAGTGGTGTTTTTATTCCATTCATTCCTTTGGTACTCACAGTTGGTAAAAGCAAATAAATCATGGCAAGGTACCCCCCCCTCCAGGAGTATTCACACCTCATATAATACCACCACTAGAGCTAAGTAACGTCAGAAACAGCTTTTTAGCCTCTCCAGGGCTACAATATGGCACATTCCAAGCATCCTCTTCACTACTTGCTCACCGTTGTAATGTGAGTACCCTGTGTTTCTCTGTATGCGATAAATAACTTTTTAAACAATATAAGCACTATCAGTGTTTCCTTATATATTTGTTGTGGATGCTACAGTCCATCTAGGAGGACATAGTGGAGAGAAGGCATGGAATGTGCCATATTGTAGGCCTGGAGAGGCTAAAAAGCTGTTTCTGACTCTACTTAGCTGCATAGCTCCCAACTGTCCCTGATTTTGAGGGGCTGTCCCTGATTTGGAACAAAGCCCCTCTGTCCCTCATTTGTCCCTCATTTTGGTCTGATACAAATAGTTGTATATAAAATGCACTATTTATCTATCAAAAAGTGTTTCCCAGTGCTAAACCTTTTATCCAATTTCTAAATTTGATGCATTTGCAAATTTCAAAAGCCAATATAAAGAAAAAGTAGTGGTAAAAAAAAATGTTGTGGATTTAACTATTCCCTTTCTTTGCATAATTCTCCTTTAACCGCTTGCCGACGGCTGATCGGCAATTGACGGCGACAATGTGGCTCTGTAACGCGAATCGCCGTCATACGACGGCGGCCGCGATACAGAGCCACTGTGAGCGCGCGCCAGGGAGCGGGTGCGGCGGCTTCGATTGCCGCCGGCCACCCGCGATGCCCCCCCCGGAGCGAATGAGCGGAGGTCCGTGTATGTAAACACGGACCTCCGCTCTGTGTGAGGGGGAAGGGCTGTGATCACAGCCTTCCTGTAAGTGAAGGCTGTGACCACTTCCTTTCCCCAGCTAGGCAAGTCCCCCTACAGTAAGAACACGCCCAGGGAACACAGTTAACCCTTAGAGCGCCCCCTGCAGGTTAACCCCTTCACTGCCAATGGCATTTACACAGTAATCAGTGCATTTTTATAGCACTGATCGCTGTATAAATGCCAATGGTCCCAAAAAAGTGTCAAAACATTCCGACATGTCCGCCCCAATATCGCAGTACCGCTAAAAATCGCAGATCGCCGCCATTTTTAGTAAAAAATAAAAAAAAAATAAAAACCCCAAAAATGAATTCTCATCATCCGTAAATGCGACCACTTTTGCGCAAACCAATCAATAAACGCCGATTGCGATTTTTTTTATCGCAAATATGAGGAAGAATATAAATCGGCCAAAAACGGTGAAAAAAAATGTTTTTTTATATTTTTTTTTTGGATTTGTATTTTAGCAAAAAGTAAGAAATTTGGGTTTTTTTTGCAAAATTGTCGCTCTTCTTTTGTTTATAGCGGCGATCAGAATTGACGCAGAGGTGATCAAATACCACCAAAAGAAAGCTCTGTTTGTGGGAAAAAAAGGACGCAAATTTCGTTTGGGTGCAATGTCGTACGACCGCGCAATTGTCAGTTAAAGCGACGCAGCGCCGAATCGCAAAAAGTACTCCGGTCCTAAAGCTGGAAATCCTTCCGGGGCTGAAGTGGTTAAGGGGGTGTGGCAGGGGGTGTGTCCTATGCCTACATACTTTTGCTAATAGGTGTCCCTCGCTCCCATCTCAAAAAGTTGGGAGGTGTGCTTATCTGTAGCAGGTGAGAATACTCCTGGAGGGGGTGATTTATTTGTTTTCACCAACTGTGAGCACAAAAGAAATGGATGGAATAAAACACCTCTGTGAAAAATGACCACTGCGTGAAATCCTATTCATGTGGACAAAGCTGTTTCCTCTATGTATATGTTTTTTATACATCCGTTTTTTTTGGTGACACGTATTTGATGCTGTTCGCCTTTCTGTGTGTATTATTATATTATCTGTTTTTGTCTACGGCAATGATTGCATATTATATTTAAGATAGTGTTTTTGGATATTTTAGTGCTGCACAATTTGTTAAATATTACGGGCACTGCAGTAGGTACATTGGTAGATGAGCACATTATAAAGGATTTGATAGTACATTTACTAGCAGTTATGGTAGGGATAAAAGAACATGTTTTCTTATTGCAGCATTGGTTAATCTGACAAATGGAACATTTTTTGAAGGGAAAAAGAACGGTAAGGTTATGGAAGAAAGAGGGTCTAACTGGCCTATCAAAATCATTTAGAGCAATAAAGTTTCTCAACCATTCAACCAGGACTTTGAACTGTATTGATCTATACCAGAGGTCTCTAGACTTTCAAAACAAAGGGCCACTTTATCCCCCTTCATACTTCGGGGGGGGGGGGGGGCAGACTGTGGCCAGTAGGAGTAGAAAATGCCCTAGCATCAGTGGGAGTAAACAATGCCATAGGCTTGTTGGTCAGTGGGAATAAAAAAATATATAATTGGTTTTAGTGGGAGGAATAGTGCAACATCATCAGTGTCAGTGGGAGGAGTAATGCTACATCATTGTATCAGTGGGAAGGAATAGTGCCCCATCATTGATATCAGTGAGAGAAACAGTGCCCCATCATGGACTCAGTGGAAGGAATAGTGCAACATCATGAGTATCAGTGGGAGGAAAAGTGCCCCATCATTGGTGTCAATGGGAGGAATAGTGCCCCATCATTGGTGTCAGCGGGATGAATAGTGCTACATAATTGGTGTCAATGGGAGGAATAGTGATACATCATTGTGTGAGTGGGAGGAATTGTGCCATATCATCGGTGCCAGTGTGAGGAATAGTGCCCAATCATTGGTTTCAGTGGGAAGAATAATGCTCCCTCATTGGTTTCAGTGGGAGGAATAGTGCCCCACCATTGGTTTCAGTGTGGGGAATAGTGTCCCATCATTGGTATAAGTGGGAGGAATAGTGCCCTATCATTGGTATCAATGGGTGTTATCGCTGACAGTCGTTTGGTCATATTGCTGCCAACTGTTCCCTAAATGATGAACAAATGCAATGTGATAATGCTTACTTGACAAAACTCATGTCTCTTTTTGCACAGGTGGCATGTACTGCAAGATGTCAGGGATGCATGGAAAAGCAAATCTGTGTAATTTCAATTGATGGAGAGCCAGTCACGGCTCTGCTAGATTCTGGTAGTGTGGTGACATTAGTCAAAGGTGATTGTGTAAATCCCGCAAAGTTACACCCTAGCACTATTGGGGTTATTCGCATACATGGTGACACACATGACTACCAGACTGCTGTGGTTGAGATTGATACCCCTTGGGGCACGGTGACACATTCAGTGGGGGTGGTACCCTCACTGCTTCATGAAGCCCTAGTGGGGAGAGATTTTCCCCACTTTTGGAGTTTATGGGAAAACAAGAGTCGGGAGGACAGAGCCCCCCCTGCTGAGAAAACACCGGAACTCACACCAAACCCTTTTGATTACAAAATTGAAAGGGAAACTGTTGGCGTGTCTGAGGAAGGAGGAGATCCTTTACCTTGTTCTGTACTGGCTGGGGAGCTGGAATCCAGCCCCCAGCTGAGGGGTAATGAACAAGAAATCATCTCTGATTCTAATAGTGAGAGTGGACAGAATGTGGTGCCTGGCTTAGAGGTCAGGAAAGAAGATTTTTGTACAGAACAACTAAGACGCCACACTCAATAGAGCCAGAGAAAACATTAAAATGATAGATGGGGAACCTGTTGAACCTAATATAGGGGTGTCTTTTCCCTACATGGCTCTTAAAAATAACTTGCTGTATCAGGTGGTAAAGCAAAGGGAGTAGGAGGTAGAGCAGCTAGTGGTTCTCAAACCCTATCGCCGGATGTTATTAGATTTAGCCCATGGTCATATGATGGGTGGACATCTGGGTATAGAGAAGAACAAGGAGAGAATAAGCCAGAGATTATTTTGGCCCGGGTTATATGCAGATGTCAAAGAATATTGTGAGTCATGCCCAGAGTGTCAGTATTCTGCGCCATCGCCCCATTTTCGCAGTCCGCTGGTACTGTTACCAATAATTGAAGTGCCTTTTGAAAGAATTGGCATGGATCTGGTGGGACCAGTAGTAAAGTCTGCCCCGGGGCCATCAGCACATTCTGGTAATACTGGACTATGCCACATGATATCCTGAAGCCATTCCCTTGTGTAATACCTCAGCTAAGGCTATTGCCAAAGAGCTTGTTCAGGCATTTAGTCGTATGGGTATTCCAAAAGAGGTATTAACAGATCAAGGCACCCCATTTATGTCCTGAGTCACTAAAGAATTGTGTAAGTTGTTCAAAATCTCCCATCTCCGTACCTCTGTCTACCACCTGCAAACTGATGGTCTTGTGGAGAGATTTAACAAAACGCTCAAAAGCATGTTAAAAAAGGTGGTGGACAAAGATGGAAGAAATTGAGATTTCTTGCTGCCATACCTCATGTTTGCCATACGAGAGATACCTCAGGCATCTACAGGTTACTCCTCTTTCAAACTACTGTATGGTAGACATCCCAGGGGATTGCTAGACGTTGAAAAAGAAATGTGGGAGGGAGTGACCACGCCTTATAGAAGCGTCATTGAGCATATCTCACTGGTGCAAGATAGAATTACTGCTGTTGTGCCGCTTGTACGGGAACATATGGAGCAAGCCCAGGAGGCCCAGAGAAGGGTTTATAATCGGGGTGCTAAGACCTGGGTCTTAAGCCCTGGTGATAGAGTGCTGGTACTAGCACAGTTAAAAGTAAAATCCTAGCAAAGTGGCAAGGTCCCTTTGAAATTATGGAGAGAGTAGGGGAGGTAAACCACAAAGTTTACCAGCCAGGGAAAAGGAAACCAGAGCAAATATATCATGTTAATCTCTTGAAACCTTGGAAGGACAGAGAGACTTTACTGGCAATGCCAACTCCCCAAAAGGACATGTCCCCTGTGACTCTGGAAGTATGCATAACTGAAACCTTGTCAGTAGCCCAACAGAAGGACGTTAAAGAATTTGTGAGTAAGAATAGACACTTTTTCTCTCACCTGCCCGGACTGACCACAGTTATACAACATGACATAATTACGGAACCAGGTGTTTGCGTAAATGTAAGGCCCTATAGAATACCCGAGGCTAGGCGGGAAGCAGTTGCAAATGACATAAACAACATGTCAGAACTGGACGTGATAGAAGAGTCCCACAATCACTGGTCAAGTCCCATTGTGCTGGTCCCAAAACCAGATGGAACTATAAGGTTTTGTAATGATTTCAGAAAATTGAACAGCGTGTCCAAATTCAATGCATACCCAATGCCTCGGGTCAACGAGCTGGTTGACAGATTGGGTAGTGCGTGATATATAACTACTTTAGATCTGACTAAAGGTTATTGACAGATACCCCTAATGGAGTCTGTGAAAGAGAAAAATGTGTTTTCTACCCCCGAGGGGTCCTTCCAGTTTAAGCGGATGCCTTTTGGCTTGCATGGTGCTCCTGCCTCATTCCAGAGAGTGATGGATAAGACCTTAAGACCACATCGCTAATATGCAGCCGCCTATTTGGACGATGTAGTCATCCATAACCCAGATTGGGAATCCCATTTGCCCCGGGTGCAGGAAAGCAAGACTGACAACCCCAGAAAGTGTGCCATAGGCTTAGAAGAGGCCAAATACCTTGGCTACATTATTGGTCGGGGGCTGATCAAACCTAAGATCAATAAAATTGAGGCAGTTTAAAAGTGGCCCAACCTATAAATAAAAAGCAAGTTTGTGCATTTCTTGGAATCACAGGGTACTACAGGCGTTTTATACCCTATTTTGCCAGCATTGCAGCCCCACTGACAGATCTGACGAAGGCTAGAGGGTCGGTCATAATTAAATGGAATCCGGAGGCAGAGAAGGCATTTCAGATGCTGAAGCAAGCCCTTTGTGCACAACCTGTGCTTGTGACCCTAGATTTAACAAATGCCTTTGTGGTGCAGACAGATGCCTCTGATGTGGGACTGGGTGCTGTACTGTCCCAAGTCAGAGATGGGGAGGAGCACCCAGTGGTCTACTGTAGCAGAAAGCTCAACAGACATGAGAAAAACTATGCCATTGTTGAGAAGTAATGTTTAGCTATCAAATGGGCCTTAGATGCCCTGAAATATTACCTGTTGGGAAGACCATTCAAACTGGTCACTGATCATGCCCCTCTTAAATGGATGTGTGATAACAAGGAGACAAAACAGTCGGGTGACAAGGTGATTCCTTGCTTCAAGCATTTAAATTCACATTGGAACATAGAGCTGGGAAACACCAAAATAATGCCGATGCCCTTTCCCGTGTCCATGGTCTGGTTGGGACAGTTGCTCAGCCACAGGGACTTGAGCGGGGGGGGGGGGGATATGTGGCATTATGAAAAGCAAGCTGACTGATGGACATCATATTTCACCTCGCATGCGTTCATTTGCAAGAAACTAAGGGGGAATCTGATCCGTGTTTTACCACCCACCTTGGCAGGGTTGGTTTTGGACCAGATTTTGCGGTCCACTTGTGTCCACCAACAGGTGGTATAAATAAACAGGAGTAGAGCAAGGATTTGATCTGGCCTTGGACTCAGATTCCATCATTTGCATTGTCTTTGTTTTGTGGGTGATTGGGAAAAGTCCTTCACTGCTCAGCTAGGAACACTAGAAATGTTTAGTAAGAGCCTGGAAAGCAAGGATTTATTTTCTGTTTTTTTGTTCTATTTTCATGCAACCTTTTAAACTAAAACTGACTACAAGCCAACTTTTAAGAAAACCTGCCGTTTGGACTGCCTTTTTCCCAGGGAAGGTGATACCCATTCAGCTAACCCCCTACAATATATATATATATATATATATATATATATATATATATATATATATATATATACAGTTGTGCTCATAATTGCAGAATTTATGATTTCTTGGCCATTTTGCAGAGAATATGAATGACACAAAAACATTTCTTTCACTCTTGGCTAGTGTTTGACTGAAGCCATTTATTATCAATCAACTGTGTTTACTCTTTTTAAATCATAATGACAACAGAAACTACCCTAATGACACTGATCAAAAGTTTACATACCCTGGTGATTTTGGCTTGATAACCTGCACACAAGTTGACACAAAGGGGCTTGAATGGCTATTAAAGGTAACCATCCTCACCTGTGATCTATTTGTTTGCATTTAGTGTGTGTGTATAAAAGGTCAATGAGTTTCTGGACTCCTGACAGACCCTTGCATCTTTCATCCAGTGCTGCACTGAGGTTTCTGGATTCTGAGTACTGGGGAAAGCAAAATAATTGTCAAAGGATCTGTGGGAAAAAGGTAGTTGAACTGTATAAAACAGGAAAGGGATATAAAAAGATGTCCAAGGAATTGAGAATGCCAATCAACAGTGTTAAAACTCTAATCAAGATGTGGAAAATGAGGGGTTCTGTTGAGACCAAACCATGGTCAGGTAGACCAACTAAAATTTCAGCCACAACTGCCAGGAAAATTGTTCGGGATGCAGAGAAAAACCCACAAATAACTTCAGGACTCTCTGAAAACATGTGGTGTGACTGTTTCAAGATGCACAATAAGGAGGCACTTGAAGCATGGTTGAGTCGCCAGAAGAAAGCCATTACTACTCAAATGCCACATAGTTTCCCGCTTACAATACGCCAAACAGCACAGAGACAGGCCTCAAACCTTCTGGCACAAAGTCATTTGGAGTGATAAGACAAAAATTTAGCTTTTTGGCCACAATCATAAACCTACATTTGGAGAAGAGTTAATAAGGCCTGTGAAACACGGAGGTGGATCGCTGATGTTTTGGGGATGTGTGAGCTACAAAGGCACAGGACATTTGGTCAATATTAATGGAAAGATGAATGCAGTTTGTTATCAAAAAATACTGGAGGAACATTTGCATTCATCAGCCAGGAAGCTGCACATGGGATGTACTTGGACATTCCAACATGACAATGATCTAAAACACAAGGCCAAGTGGACCTGTCATTGGCTACAGCAGAATAAAGTGAAGGTTCTGGAGTGGCCATCTCAGTCTCCTGACCTCAATATCATTGAGCCACTCTGGAGAGATCTCAAAGGTGCAGTTCATGCAAGACAGCCCATGAATTTCCAGGAACTGGAGGCTTTTTGCCAAGAGGAATGGACAGCTTTACCATCTGAGAAGATAAAGAGCCTCATCCACAAAGATTTCAAGCTGTCATTGATGTTAACGGGGGCAATACACGGTATTAAGAACTGGGGTATGTAAACTTTTGATCAGGGTCATTTGGGTAGTTTCTGTTGTCATTATGATATAAAAAGAGTAAACACAGTTGATTGATGATAAATGGCTTCAGCCAAACACTAACCATGAGTGAAAGAAAAGCTTTTGTGTTATCATTCATATTCTCTGAAAAATGGCCAAGAAATCATAAATTCTGCAAGGGTATGTAAACTTATGAGTACAACTGTGTATATATATATATATATATATATACATTATTTATATACAGTATCTCACATAAGTGAGTACACCCCTCACATTTTTGTAAATATTTTATTATATCTTTTCCTGTGACAACAGGGGCGGATCCAGAGCCTAATCTCGGGAGGGGTACTGCCAGAAAATAAGGTGTTGCTTACAGAACTGTATTTAGCGTATCATACAGTCCTAACCTTGTTTAAAGTGGTTGTAAACTCTTTACAACCACTTTAACCTGCAGGTAAGCCTATAATAAGGCTTACCTGTAGGCTCCCTGCATATCTCCTAAACCTGCATGGTTTAGGAGATATACAGTGTACTTGCATGTGCCAATGTCATTGGCACATGTGCAGTGAAGAAATGGCCTCCATTAGTAATCACTCTCCAGGGACACACTTAACCCTTTGATCGCGCCTGTTAATCCCTCCCCTGCCAGTGTCATTAGTACAGTGACAGTGCATATTCTTAGCACTGATCACTGTATTGGTGTCGCTGATCCCCAAAAAAGTGTCAAAAGTGTCCGATTTGTCCACTGCAATGTCCTGGTCAGGAAATGGGTAAATCCTTCCGGGGCTGAAGTGGTTAAGATTGAACAAGACAAACATGTAAATACAAAAGGGCAGCATTTTTTTTTTGCATAAACAATGGAATACAGCCTGTATTCTGTGATTTTATACTATGATTCATTTTTGTACTCACTATTATTCATTTACTTAGGTGCTCTGGTGGGGGAGGAGCTACCATGAAGGAGCAATAGAGATGGCAATAGCAATAGAGAAGCGGGATCCGGGTCGGGACTGCACTGCAGGCACCAATCACACAGTGACACACAGCCACTGCTTCTTCCTGTCTTCACACCGCACTGGGGGCTGGAGCCTGCAGAAGATGGAGGAAGGAGGTGGGTGGAGCCAACACTAACACAAGGCGCGGAGGAGAAAGAAGACTCTGCTCTGAATTCTGGGGCCTCGCTCCTCCTCCTCCTCAGCAGCGGCTCGGATGTGGCTGATGTCACTGATTGCTAGCAACCAGTGCAGAGTAGAACAGTAGAGGTCAGGTCAGCAGTGCGGCTCCACCCACCTCCTCCCTGCATCTTCTCCAGCGTGGCGTGGCGTGAAGGCAACAACAGGTTCGCTTTCTCGGCAGCGCCACCGCCGCTGCTGCCTGCTGAAGATGCAGTCAGTAATCAGTAATATTTTGCAATTGCCCCGTTGTGCCCCTGTGTGAATACACTGAAAAAATGCCACTTTGCTACAATGTAAAGTAGTGAGTGTACAGCTTGTATAACACTGTAAATTGGCTGTCCACTCAAAATAACACAACACACAGCCATTAATGTCTTAACCACTGGCAACAAAAATGAGTACACCCCTAAGTGAAAATGTCCAAATTGGGCCCAAAGTGTCAATATTTTGTGTTGCCACCATTATTTTCCGCACTGCCTTAACCGTCTTGGGCATGGAGTTCACCAGAGATTCACAGGTAGCCACTGGAGTCCTCTTCCACACCTCCATGATGACATCACTGAGCTGAAGGATGTTAGAGACCTTGCACTCATCCACCTTCCATTTGAGGATGTCCCACAGATGCTCAGTAGGGTTTAGGTCTGGAGACATGGTTGGCCAATCCATCACCTTTACCCTCAGCATCTTTAGCAAGGCAGTGGTTGTCTTGGAGGTGTGTTTGGGGTCATTATCATGTTGGAATACTGCCCTGCAGCCCAGTCTCCGAAGGGAGGGGATCATGCTCTGCTTCAGTATGTCACAGTACATGTTGGCATTCATCGTTCCCTCAATGAACTGTAGCTCCCCAGTGTCGGCAGCACTCATGCAGTTCCAGACCATGACACTTCCACTACCATGCTTGGCTGTAGGCAAGACACACTTGTCTTTGTACTCCTCACCTGGTTGCTGCCACACACGCTTGACACCATCTGAGCCAGATACGTTTATCTTGGTCTCATCAGACCACAGGACATGGTTTCAGTAATCCATGCCCTTAGTCTGCTTGTCTTTAGCAAACTGTTTGCAGGCTTTCTTGTGCATCATCTTTAGAAGAGGCTTCCTTCTGGGAAGACAGCCATGAGACCAATTTGATGCAGTGTGCAGCGTATGGTCTGAGCACTGACAGGCTGACCCCCCACCCCTTCAACCTCTGCAGCAATGCTGGCAGCACTCATACATCTCCCTTCCCCCCCTGGTGTCATGTGACTCATTAGTCTTACAAGGTCTCAGGTGTAAATGGGGAACAGATGTGTTAAATTTGATGTTATCGCTCTCACTCATACTGGTCACTGAAGTTCAACATGGCACCTCATGGCAAAGAACTCTCTGAGGATCTTAAAAAATAATTGTTGCTCTACATAAAGATGGCCTAGGCTATAAGAAGATTGCCAAGACCCTGAAGCAGAGCTGCAGCAAGGTGGCCAAGACCATACAGCGGTTTAACAGGACAGGTTTCACTCAGGACAGGCCTCGTCATGGTCAACCAAAGAAGTTGAGTGCATGTGCTCAGAGTCAAATCCAGAGGTAGTCTTTAAGAAATAGACGTATGAGTGCTGCCAGCATTGTTGCAGAGGTTGAGGGGGTGGGGGTTCACACTGTCAGTGCTCAGACGATACGCCGCACACTGTATCAAATTGATCTGCATGGCTGTCGTCCCAGAAGGAAGCCTCTTCTAAAGATGATGCCTGCAAACAGTTTGCTGAAGACAAGCAGACTAAGGGCATGGATTACTGGGACCATGTCCTGTGGTCTGATGAGATCAAGATAAACGTATTTGGTTCAGATGGTAGACTCAAAAGAAACGATAGGCGGCACTCCACGAATAAATTTTAGCAGCTTGAAATTTTATTCATCAAATAGCCATGTACAGGAAAGGAGGTAGACGCGTTTCATGTGTACACCACAAGCTTAATCATTACTATTACTGTAATGATTAAGCTCGTGGTGTGCAAGTGAAACGCGTCTACCTCCTTTCCTGTTCATGGCTATTTGATGAATAAAATTTCAAGCTGCTAAAATTTATTCGTGGAGTGCCACCTACCCTTCCTTTTCAGTCTCCATGCAATGCAGTGTCGAGTCGGGGCGTGCACCTACGTGGGTCTGGCTGTCGGCTTGAGCGCTGTGTTCCTACCTTTAATTGGATTGGTTCAGATGGTGTCAAGCGTGTGTGGCGGCAACCAGGTGAGGAGTACAAGGGCAAGTGTGTCTTGCCTACAGTCAAGCATGGTGGTGGGAGTGTCATGGTCTGGGGCTGCATGAGTGCTGCCGGCACTGGGGAGCTACAGTTCATTGAGGGAACCATGAATGTGACATACAGAAGCAGAGCATGATCCCCTCCCTTCGGAGACTGTATTCCAATATGATAACCCCAAACACACCTCCAAGACGACCACTGCCTTGCTAATGAAGCTGAGGGTTAAGGTGATGGACTGGCTGAGCATGTTTCAAGACCTAAACCCTATTGAGCATCTGTGGAGCATCCTCAAATTGAAGGTGGAGGAGAGCAAGGTCTCTAACATCCACCAGCTCTGTGATGTCATCATGGCGGAATGGAAGAAGACTCCAGTAGCAACCTGTGAAGCTCTGGTGAACTCCATGCCCAAGAGGGTTAAGGCAGTGCTGGAAAATAATGGTGGCCGCCCAAAATATTGATACTTTGGGCCCAATTTGGACATTTTCACTTAGGGGTGTACTCACTTTTGTTGCCAGCAGTTTAGACATTAAGGGCTGTGTGTTGATATATTTTGAGGGGACAACAAATTTACACTGTTATACAAGCTGTACACTCACTCATTTACATTGTAGCAAAGTGTAATTTCTTCAATGTTGTCACTTGAAAAGATATAATAAAATTTTTACAAAAATATGAGGGGTGTACTCACTTTTGTGAGATACTGTATATATAACAACTTTCAATTGCATATTTAATATATACGTTTATATATAACTTTAAGTGTATTTAAATTTTTATTTCCTATCCCTAACTGTAACCTAACCGCTAACATGAACCCCAAATGCTAGTAACTAGTGTTGAGCGAACCCGGACTGTAACGTTCGGGTCCGTACCGAACTTTGGGGTGTCCGGGACCCGGACCCGAACACGAACGTTTCAAACAACGTTCGGGTTCTGGTAGTTGATCACGCATGTTGAATAGCTGCAGGGCAGCCAATCAACAAGCGTTTCACTGGTTTGCCCATAGAAGCCATCACAGCCATGCCTACTAATGGCATGGCTGTGATTGGCCAATGCATCATGTGACCCAGCCTCTATATGAGGCTGGAGTCACAGTGCTGCATGTCATATGCTCTTGGGTTAGTGTAGGGAGAGGAAGTTGCCGGCATTTTTGTGAGGGACAGATTGCAGACATTTTAACATCTGATCCTGCATCCTGAGATTACTACTACTGTTGCTCTGAGGGACAGATTGCAGAAATTTGAGAATCAAGATTTCACATACTGCTGCTTTGAGTGACAGATTGCAGATCAAACCCTGCCTAACACAACGATCGATTCGATCATACACAACGATCAGATTGTGGGAGTAATTTGAGATTTCACATACTGCTGCTTTGAGTGACAGATTGCAGATCAAACCCTGCCTAACACAACGATCGTTACGATCGTACACAACGATCAGATTGTGGGATCGTACACAACGATCAGATTGTAGGAGTAATTTGAGCAGTGATCTGACTGCACGAGGTAGAGGCTTCTGCTTAGAGGGACAGATTATTGTTCAAAAATCATCTCCTAGTTCTAAAGGGAGAGGTTCTAGCTGCAGCTGTAAGTGACACATTATTGTTCAAAAATCATGTCCTAGTTTATTTGATTTTAATTTATTTTCCCTATCCCCATTTTTTTGTAGGGCACTTGCCCTACTCTTACCCCCATTTTACTTCCTTTTGCAGCCCTCTAGCACTTGCCAGGACTTTGTTACAGCCATTTTTGTGCCTAAAAGTTTGGGTCCCCATTGACTTCAATGGGGTTCGGGGTCCGGGATAACGTTGGGGCAACGTTTGGTGCCGAACTCTGACTTTTTCCCAAAGTTCGTTCAGACCCTCCGAACCCGAACGTCCAGGTGTTCGCTCAACTCTACTAGTAACCATTAAAGTCAGTACTTTGTCAGCATCCTGTCTGTGTTGGGAGCAGCACTGAAAACAGCTGATTCAGGATACAAACATGTAGAATGTTTACATTCTTATACAACATATTTCTTATGATTGTTATTGCTGTCTGTGCCCCCATTAGAGAGATTCACCCTCTCTATTTGTCCTGTTTACCATCATCATTGAAAGTGACCATAAAAGAAAATCACATTTTGGGTCGTCCCCAGAAAAGTAATAGATGGTAAATCTTCCAATGGACGACACTAGTTCTGGTGACCTGGGGCTCCAAGGGATTCCCCTAATTTGCAGGGATTTCCTCTCATATCCTGTTTTGGCTATTGGACAGGAAGCAAATGTAAATCTTCCCAATTGGGCACAAATGGCAAAAGGGAAAAAAACTGTTAGGGGTTACAATCATCCATTACTCTATCCAAAAAGAAAAAAAGTTTTGACTATAGTTCTACCTTAACTTTATCTGTAATGTGCTGGCTCATTATCATTTGTAAACTAGATTTGAACACTGTCTGTTCTAACAAATAGTTCTGCATGGTATGTGAATGTGTCCCCAGTCTCACTTTAAAATTGTTCAGAGTAGTGTAGCGCTATCCCCTTAGGAGCCCCTGGATTTTTGGGCTCTCCCTCACATGCACAGCCAGGCAACAGGGATTTTATGCCATTCACTCAGTAGCCAAAAAACAGTTCAGGTGGTTTGTTTTGTTTTTGGTTTATTAGGGGATGAACTTGGATAGGGATGGGAAGGTATAGAATGCCCAGAACTGTGGCTTGAATGCAACTTGAGGACTTGGAACTGCCTCTGGGTACCAAAAATTACAAGAATGTCCTCCTGTTGGAAAAATGGACCAACTCAACTGGTAAAGAAAGGTTTACAAAGTTTAAATACAGGTTCTCTATTTCCGTTGAAAATGCTAAGGCACCTAGCTGCTCTTAAAGTTCCCCAAGCAAGAGGTGTAGGGTAGCTGTACTGGCGTTAATGGCTCTAAGCTATCCTATGTTAGAAAGCTAGTTAGGTATTGCACCTGTCTGCTTATCCTCTATAGGCTCTGGGGTGTAGTGGTTGAACCTACTCATTCAGTCCCTTAGGTGAATCTTGTGACTGCTGAACAGGCCTCCTGCTAGACAGGTCCCAATGGTTCCCAGGGTGGTTTCAGCTAAGCCTAGCTGAGGCTGAAAGGGTGTGAGGCTTCAGTTGCTGTGGTCTCTATTTTTCTTCCTCTGGCTCCTTCCCTCTGCCCAGGGGCGGAGCCCCTCCTGGAAACTGGAACCTGGACTCTGCCCCCAAATGCCAGGGTCCAGAATATTTATGGTCCATCTCTCCACCTTCTGGTCCATCCCCACCCAAGGATTGGAGGCTTAATCTCTGCTCCTCCCCCGTCTCAGTACTAGAACCCTCCAGCAGTTCGAAAAGCAAGGAGGATGTATCAGAGACTCAGCCCTTGGAGCTCTGCCAGCTAACTGCCCACAGAAGAGCCCAGTTACATATTCCTACACTGTACACTGGGTGCTACAGTAGCGTGCTGTCTGCCCAAAGGACTGCTCCAAACAATCTCCAAAGAAATAAGAAACCGTGTAAACATATATTTGATTTAGGTGTGCTGTGTGAATGGGAACACATAAACACATTGTGAGATTTTTCTCAAATTTGACTGCAAGCATGGAAAGATCCAGCTTTAACATAATTGAGAGCTTTAATGACAGATTTTTCCATTTTGCATGAGAGATATTCTTTTTTTTGATAACTATAATGACATGTTTGAACTGAAATTCAGCTTTCATATTTGATTTAATACAGGGAGTTATAATGAAATCCCGGGGTTTACAGAAGTGTCTAAATGAAGTCTTCATAAAAGGTGAGTCCATTTCAGATATATCAATTGGTGAGGTTTGTACTATAAACAGTTTCTGTCACAAAGCAAAACACGTGGGTGTCGTGGCTATAAAGCCCCTTTCATGCGGGGTGGATCCCCTCAGCAGAGTCCGCTAGCTCAGCTGGAGAGCGTTCCGTTGATCCCCGCTGAGCTGGCAGATGACAGGTCCGTCTCTGTGCAGAGACTGACCTGTTAGATCCCCACTGATCTTTATGGGGAGATCAGATGAAAACGGATCCGCCTGTCCGTTATCATCCAATGCCATTCAATGCAATCTGCTGGACGGAAGGTGAACGTAAACATCTGTTTTCACGGATCTCTGCTGATATCAGCCTGCCCATAGAGGTCTATGGGTGGCCCGCTCTGATCCGCCTGAAAAACGGGCAGGCGGATCCCAGCGGAGGTCTTACCTATAGGTAAAAGGAAGAGATGTAAGTTTACTTCCACTTTAAAGTTATTAATGATTGCAGAAAGTGTGCTTTGCATATTTTTTCCAGATCTGTGCAGTAATCCATTGTAAACTTTGCCTCTGTGCAGGAGCTTCCTGTAATAAAGACCGGTCACTGCTGCTCTCTCTCCTTGTACAGCGTGACTGGTCTTGTCTCCGCCCCCTCCTGTAGTTTTCTGCAGACAACCCATTGGATCCCAAACACCTCTCTGCTCTCTGCAAAAGCTGTGTACAGCACTGTGATGATGACACTGCTATTTTTGTAAGGCAATAACAGGGTTTGTAAAGGCATTTGGTGCACACAGGGTGGATTTATATAATTTGCTGTAATTTTAGAGTTCAGTTTTAACACTAAAATAGCCCCAGAACCAATCAGTAACGTCGGATAACCCAAATGCCACTAAAGGGTATGTTTATAAACAAATTCTCAGAGCCATTCATCCAGTATTCAAAACTGTATGTACAATTATTCTGTGTGAATGTCAACAAACATAAATACTTATTTACTATAGTCCTCATCTCCATCTAGTGGCCTTGTTGCAGTATTTTCCTCATTCACGCTATACTTATGAAGAACATCCAACCTGGAGAGAAAATAGCCTAGTGACATTCGATTTTGCTGGCATTCACAGAATGAAAAGCTCTGTAAAATTTTTATAAATGCACCTCTAAATACAGTATCTGCACTCTCACCTTTCTTGCACTGGGAGCAGCTATCGCTTATTCTCAAGCACTTATCATTATTGATCTTTGACGGATGTATCAGTTTCCCAAAATATTTTGTTTTTATGTAACACAATGTCTGTTAATATATTGTTTCCTTTTTTGATTTGTAGAATTTCCAAATCCAAATGGATTCAAATTCACAATTGATGGCAGTCGTGGATTGCTGGCATCGATGGATGTATCCTTTACTTAATGATGTCTCCCTCTTACCAGCCCAGGCAGGGGACAAGGGCTTGTCTCTGCCTTCATTCAACTAGCACCTAGAACAGCATACCAGGAGCTTAACCTGGCTAAGTTAATGTTTCCCTTAACACTCCCCAGCATGCCGGCAAGGGTGCGCTGGAGCTGGAGAACTTCTGTCGGTTGTGGAGATACCTTATCCAGTTTAAGGTAAAAGAGATATTGTATATCAAATTGTATCTAAGCCCTGGAATTTAAAAAATTAAATAGTCTGCCTTCTAGTGTACTTGGATTGGCAGGGTGGCAACGTTGGCTTGCAGGGTTTGCCTGCAGACACAGCTTTGTCACCCTCAGCTTTATACTCCTGTTTCAGGACCACAAGTTTGAATGCCGATGTGCAAAAAAAAAAAAAAAAAAACATACAGCCTTTACTGTGTGTAATGTATGGCATCATGGGAATTGCAGCTTAAAAGATGCAGACACTTCTACTGAACATTTCTTGGGCAGATGTACTTTTATGTGCATGGTACATAAATAAGTTCAATGGGATCATAGACACTGCCAGGCTAATCACTCGAAACATGCACTAAAAAGACACATAACACACTGAATGAAATATAGGCTGAGGCCTTATTTATTGGTTTTATGATAAATTTAACACCAACATGTCATTAACCACAAGGATTATACCTTTATTAAGCAAATCTATCTACTGTAATTACAGCCAAGCCACTGGGGCTTGAGCCGCCATATAATTTAACTTTAAAATTATTATTAGCTGTCCCCTTCCGCTAACAAACAAAAGTGACCCACCACATAAAAAGTTTGCAACTAGGGAAGGTCAGGTGGGGAGCCCTGAGGAGACTGGCGATGGACCCTTCTGGTAGATCTAAAGGCACTTCAAGATTTCTAGAACATTTCTGGGATGTCAGATGACCATTTTGACCTATCCTTGAAGACCCCCCAATTTTTCTAGAAGGTTCATTGTTCAGATGACTAAATTGACCTACCCTGCCACTTTATTAAAACAAATGTATAGTGGGAACTTGAAACTGCTGCTTTCACGATCACATGAGGAAGAGGGGGGTCCCTTTTTTCCAGCACTGCCTTAACCCTCTTGGGCATGGAGTTCACCAGAGCTTCACAGGTTGCCACTGGAGTTCTCTTCCACTCCTCCATGACGCAGTTTATCATGTAACTGTGGTATACAGATCAGCGAAAAATGTATATAGTGGCAGTATTTTAATGTAAAAAGAAGATTCATAAGCTGTGGGCACTGTGGGGGGGAGGGCAGATGAACTATTTTCATATTACTGGGTTTAGTAACATGGAGTCCTCTTCCACTCCTCCATGACAACATCACAGAGCTGGTGGATGTTAGAGACCTTGTGCTCCTCCACCTTCCATTTGAGGATGCCCCACAGATGCTCACTAGGGTTTAGGTCTGGAGAGATGCTTGGCCAGTCCATCACCTTTACCCTCAGCTTCATTAGCAAGGCAGTGGTCATCTTGGAGGTGTGTTTGGGGTCGTTATAATGTTGGCATACCCTGCGGCCCAGTCTCCAAAGGGAGGGGATCATGCTCTGCTCCATATTGGCATTCATGGTTCCCTCAATAAACTGTAGCTCCCCAGTGCCGGCAGCACTCATGCAGCCCCAGATCATGACACTCCCACCACCATGCTTTACTTTAGGCAAGACACACTTGTCTTTGTACTCCTCACCTTGGCTTCCCATGGCTCCTCCAGGCTCCCAAGCCGGCCACCCGTCTCTCCCACCAGCTGGAACCTTCCACAACAGTCCTGCAGGTTGGATCCAGTAGGAATAAACACTACTACATTCTGCACCAGATGAGCTTTTTAATTTTATATTTCTTGTAAGTGTTTTATCCATTGCCATTAAAACTTTTAGGGCCAGTTCACCATAGAAATGCAGTCCGGAAGCGATCCAGGTGCTTTTCTGCATGAAAGTTTTTGATGTGTTTTTGATGCGTTCCAGTGCGTTTTTGATGTGTTTTACAGTGTTTCAGTACAGTCCAGTGCAGGAAAAATGCAGCAATGTTCTATTTTTTTTTTCTGGAACTGGAACACACTGGAACTGCAAGCACTGGTGTAAACTATTCCATTGTAAACCATATAACCTACTTCCCGTGTGTTTTTGATGCAGAAAAAAAAATGCACTGGACTGCATGTGGTGTGAACTGGCCCTTAAAGAGGAACTGCAGTCTGCTGCATCCATTTTAACTGTGGGCAGCTGAAGCTACTGCCTGTTCACATCCTGGATTTTCACAGACACACAGAGGCCCACCTCCAGCCCTGCAGCTTTCATTGGCCCTCTTATGACTCACCCTCCCCCCCCCCCACCTTGCAAACTTTCATGAGAGTGAGAGAGAGAGCTGTGCATGATATCAAATGGCTAGGCTTTTTATTTATTTATTTAATTCAGGTACTTATATAGCGCCGTCAATTTATGCAGTGCGTTTACATAGACATACACGTACATTCACATCAGTCCCTACCCTCAAGGAGCTTACAATCTATGGTCCCTAACTCACATTCATACTAGGGCCAATTTGGACAGGGTCTAATTAACCTACCAGCATGTCTTTGGAGTGTGGGAGGAAACCAGAGGAAACCCACGCAAGCACAGGGAGAACATGCAAACTCCATGCAGGTAGTGTCATGGTTGGGATTTGAACCAGCGACCCTTTTGCTGCTAGGCGAAAGTGCTATCCACTACACCACTGTGCTGCCCTAGCACAGTGGTGTACCAGACAATAAAGAGGAAGTGGGCTGTATAAGGTATTTACTGGCAGAAAAAAAGATGTTTTACTATACAAAGTTAAAGTAATACAAATATATTGCATTGTGTGCATATAATATTGCGCTAATGTGCATAAAAATAAATCATATTGTGCAGCAAAAACAATTGCTAATTATAGTCCATGAACCAATCGGTGAAATAACAGTTTAGGAAGGGAATGGACATGATCTTCATATACCTTGCAACCAAATAAAGTGCAGGAATGAACAGGCGTCTACATGTGTAACGAACGGCGACCTGGAGACATGTAGATGCCTGTTCATTCCTGCTCTTTATTTGATGGAATCTTGTAAGTGCAATATTTTATATGAAATATTTGGATATTAAAATGGAGTTACACTATTGTGGTACCTTCTATTTTCATTGACTGCATAACATCGATTGGTGGGATCTGAATCGACCACTGCCGGATACTGGTCCTTGGGGCTTAGTGGAGGCCGAATCCACACAAGCGTTCCCTGACCCCCCGTAATAGATGGTCTAGGGGTTCTGGTAAGAGCATATCTTTTCTGGTGGAGGAGGGTTACACACAGTGGTGTTGGTGTATGGTGGACGCTATATTATCGTTTGGTTACACGGTATATGTAGAGCATCTCCATTCCCTTCCCACACTGTTGTTATTTCATCAATGGGTTCATGGACTATAATTAGCAATTGTTTATATGGTTTTGGTGCACAATATTATTTATTTTTATGCACATTAGCGCCATATTATATGCACACAAGCGCAATATTTTTTTATTACTTTGTTTTCAAGTGAAGAATCCACACTTTATATTTGCTGCTGTGTCACATGTTTTTCATTACATACTGTGTAAGTGATAGCGTGGTCATTCTTTGATTTTTTTCAGAAGATTTAATAGATGGAAAGATGAAAAAATGACTGCAGCTCCGCTTTAACTGGGATACTGCACTTAGACGGTGCTTCCTTCCCTTTGTTTTTTCTTGCCACATAGTCCTACCATTAAGTGTCCTAAGAATTTGAGCCATGCCAATATGTCTTTTTTAATATTTAGGCTGGGTTCACACTGGGACCCGCAGCGGCTCCCAGCAGGGTTCCGGTGTGTGCTGGTTCACAGTTTCAGGTCCGATTTCAGCCCTAATTTTGGATTGAATTCGGACCTGAAACGAACCAAAAGACGCACAGCATCTTTGTGCAATTCACACCGGACCTGCTGTGGAGATGTGTGAACCGGCTCCATGGAGAGCCAGTCACAATCTCCTACTATACGAATTGGATGCACGAATTGGATGCGGAGAAACTTTCATCCAATTCGCATTGGTGTGAACCCAGCCTGAAGGTTAATCTAATATGCGATGTAGGGTTCATTACACCTGAAATGGATAAATAAAGCCATCTTGAAAAAAATTGTGTGAAGCAAAATCCAGTGGACCTAGGAGAGATTGCATTTATTTTAGTGTCACTTTCTTTTTTCTAATAAACGTGCACAATAGCTGACTGAGTTTAAATAGTTTTTCTTTCCGGAAGTCTAAATTCCATTTCAACGGTATCAATTGGGATACCCAAAATTTTGATACAAGTGGTATGGAGTAATGTGTTTTCATTGGCCAATGGAATACCAAAATGATCACAAATTGTAAAAAGAAAGGTATGTGCATTGCGAGGAATGAGGTGAACCCATTAACAAAAAAAAATATCCAAATAATGGGTAATAAAAGAAGAACCTGATTCTTTTGAAATTACCCATTCTATAAAAGAAGAGAAGGTTTTTAAATATAAACAGGAAAGGAAGCAACCATTCTGCTGTGAGGTCTGCTTAGCTAACCCTAAGGCCCCATTCCCACCTGAGCCTTTTGTAGCTTGAATATGTTTGAAGCCTGAAGCTACAAAACGCTGGAGGGGAAAAAATCAATGATTCTCTTTGGAGATGCTTCCCATCTCCACTCAAAAATGCCTGAAGCCAAACGCCTGAAGCTCAACCAAGTTCCGGAGGAATTTTTGTCGTGTGAATCAGGCAGATTCCGGCGTTTGTATCCCATAAAAATTAATGGAAACGCGCGATTCAGGCGTTTTTGCGAGTTTTGTCACGCATGTTTGCTGAAATTAAAACTAAAAAAAGTTGAACTACCTAGTGACAAATGATGCAATAGATATAGTATTCTCTATTGGTTAATACAAAAACACCAAAAGCCCAAAAACGCTGCATACAAACGATCCAAAGTCAAAATGACGGAAAAAGCTCAAAGATGTGTCGCTCAGGTGTGAATGCAGCCTTAGTGCTTTAAAAGTGGGAGTGAACTTCCATGCATAATTTTTCCTATAAGTAATCCTAGAATAAGGTTTACCCATAGATACTGTAAATATCATTTAAGAGATATTTACTGTTAATGCGGCACCAGTGCATGCGCTTTGAAGGAACGTTCCTTCAGAGTCCTGTGCTGCAAACTACGGCTCCCGCGCGCATGTGCGCTCCGGCCATAAACAAAACCGGAGTCCGCGAACCCGGAAGGAAGACCGGGTGAAGATGGGAGTGCCTTCAGCGGTGACACTGTGCCGCTGGAAGGCTTCGTTTTCAGGTAAGTTTTACATAGTTTGCTAGTATGCAATGTATACTAGCACATTATGACATTGCCTTTCAGGTTTTGAATTTAAAAAATCCCAGCGGCTTACTATCGCTATAAACTCTTTATCATTTATTGAAGGTTTATCTGTAAAACAATAAATAAAAGTCAAAAGGCACTCCCTGCCATGCCTTAGTTACTAAGGCAGCAGAAATGCAGTGGCATCTCCAGCTTTCATATTTAGGGCACATGGGGGGACAGGGACAAAAGTAGGGGGCCAACTATAAGAATTATATATATACATAGGATATATAGAGCCAGGTTAGGATGATATAAAGCCAGGTTAGGTGATATACAGTAGTGCCAGGTTAGGTGATATATTGCCAGGCTAGGTGATATACAGTAGTGCCAGGTTAGGTGATATTGTGCCAGGTTACGAGATATACAGTAGTGCCAGGTTAGGTGATATAGTGCCAGGTTAGATGATATAAATTAGTGCCAGGTTAAGTGATATAGTGCCAGGTTAGGTGATATACAGTAGTGCCACGTTAGGTTATATACAGAAGTGTTATGGTATACACAGTAGTTCCAGGTTAGGTTATTTGATATAGTGCCAGGTTACGTGATAAACAGTAGTGCCAGGTTAGGTGATATACAATAGTGCCAGGTTAAGATATATACAATTATGTTAGGTTATATACAGTAGTGTCAGGCTAAGTGATTTACAGTAGTGCCAGGTTAGGTGATATACAGTAGTGGCAGGTTAGGCGGTATACAGTAGTGCCAGGCTAGGTTATATACAGTAGTGCCAGGTTAGGTCAGGGCTTGACAAACCCCGGGCACCAGGTCGCCATGGCGACTAGAAAACGCATCCTGGCGAGCAGCCGATCCTTCTCTCCCCTCACTATCTTAAAAAACAGCATCTCCAATTCAGTGACAAGCCCTTCTCTGCCTAAGCTGACAGCTGTTAAAGATAAACAAAAATCTGGGCAGTCTGCCAAGTTCTCACAACATCGCTGATAAGTATAAACATTGTATCTTTTTTGGTTATTTTATCAAAGGAATGAACTCCAGTCTGTAAATGAGGTAAATTTAACTACTTAAAGACTAAACCTTTTCTGACATGTATTGCTTACAAGTAAAAGATCAATATTTTCTGTTAGAAAATTACTTAGAACCCCCAAACATTATATATTTTTTTTAGCAGGGACCCTAGGGAATAAAATATCGGTTGTTGCAATATTTTATGTCACACTGTATTTGTGCAGCGGTCTTTCAAACGCAATTTTTTTTTGGAAAAAATAGACTTTAATTAATTTTTTTTTTAAAAACTAAACAGTAAAGTTAGCACATTTTTTGTATAATGTGAAATATGATGTTACCGTGAGAATCGTGAGAGAATCATGATCTTTATGCCAAGCAACAAAATCATAACTCTCATTTTAGCCAGAATCGTGCAGCTTTACTGTGTGCTGTGAGGTGGAGGAAGGGAGACGAGGTAGCTGGATATGCTTTAGAAGAGTCTTTCTATGTCCTCTGATAAAGCCCTGTGTACCATCAACAATTACCACTCCTTATGTGCAGCTGGGCTCCAGTAGTTCATGGTGACCATAAACCCACCAGAGCAATGAATAGTCCCCGTGGGGGACACACATGTAGGCAGGAAGTGGCTGCAAAGAGGCAGCAGAAGATCAGCAGCACTGGAATACTTCTTTCACCTTTTTTTGTATTTTATTAAAAGTGTCACTAAGGCTTGGGTGGTAAAAAAGGTGCAGTAGAGACATGTTTTTGTCACCCACCAACAACCACCCTTAAGCTCCATTAGGCAGCAAATGAGAGCGTTTTACATGCTGCAGTCACAATTCATTAGGCATAATAAGGAGTTTCCCCTATAACAGGTTTTTAGTGTCACTCTTTCTGGCCAGCCTATAACCCTGATGTAACAGTGTTATGTTGGATTTATTGACTGGCTGCTCTGCTGTAAGTTAGGGTTAGGGGGCGCAAATTACTTGTAGTAATACAGTAGTGCCAGGTTACGTTATATACAGTAGTGCCAAATTAGGTGATATGCAGTAGTGCCAGGTTAGGTTATATACAGTAGTGCCAGGCTAGGTTATATACAGTAGTGCCAGGCTAGGTCATATACAGTAGTATCAGGCTAGGTTCTATACAGTAGTGACAGGCTAGGTTATATATAGTAGTGCCAGGTTAGGTTATATACAGTAGTGCCAAATTAGGTGATATACAGTAGTGCCAGGTTAGGTTATATACAGTAGTGCCAGACTAGGTTATATACAGTAGTGCCAGGCTAGGTCATATACAGTAGTGCCAGGTTAGGTTATATACAGTAGTGCCAGGCTAGGTTATATACAGTAGTGCCAAGTTAGGTTATCTATAGTAGTGCCAGGTTAGGTGATATTCAGTAGTACCAGACTAGGTTCTATACAGTAGTGCCAGGCTAGGTTATATACAGTAGTGCCGGGTTACGTTATATACAGTAGTGCCAAAATTAGGTGATATACAGTAGTGCCAGGTTAGGTTATATACAGTAGTGCCAGGCTAGGTTATATACAGTAGTGCCAGGTTAGGTGATATACAGTAGTACCAGGCTAGGTTCTATACAGTAGTGCCAGGCTAGGTTATATACAGTATTGCCAGGTTAGGTTATATACAGTAGTGCCAAATTAGGTGATATACAGTAGTGCCAGGTTAGGTTATATACAGTAGTGCCAGGCTAGGTCATATACAGTTGTGCCAGGTTAGGTTATATACAGTAGTGCCAGGCTAGGTTATATACAGTAGTGCCAGGTTAGGTTATATACAGTAGTGCCAGCTTAGGCTATATACAGTAGTGACAGGCTAGGTTATATACAGTAGTGCCAGGCTAGGTTATACACAGTAATGCCAGGCTAGGTTATATATAGTAGTGCTAGGTTATATACAGTAGTGCCAGGCTAGGTTATATACAGTAATGCTAGGCTAGGTTATATACAGTAGTGTCAGGCTAGGTGATATACAGTAGTGTCAGGGTAGGTTATATACAGTAATGCCAGGCTAGGTTATATACAGTAGTGCCAGGCTAGGTTATATGCAGTAGTGCCATGCTAGGTTACATACAGTAGTGCTAGGGTATATACAGTAATGCCAGGCTAGGTTATATACAGTAGTGCTAGGTTATATACAGTAGTGCCAGGCCTGCTGTAGTTTTAGCACGACCTCCGAACCACCCATTACAGGCAGGGTCCCTGGGTTCCCCGAAGTGTAGCAAAGTATATATGTGCTAGCTAGTCTGATGGACTACTGCTCCCAGCCCATTCTCTTCCAGGCCTTGCCAGCCCTCCTGGCTGCAACAGCCCTCTCCACTGCCACAGTGACACCACAGTCCCAACTGGCTCTTGTACCCTTCTCAGACTGTCTCTCACCCCAATTTTCTCCGGTTAACCTCTTCCAGCTTTTCAGGGAGTGCATCACTCACCGACGCCTGCCACTTGTAGTTCCTCTCCTGGAGATCTCTCCGTTAGTGCTCTCCGCTGACCCCAGGTATTTAAGGAGGCTTGCCAATCCAGGATGGGGATTGGTCAGAGCTCCTTAACATACCTCAGGAAGCTTCACCTCCTCTTCCCCACCCTTTCTTCCAGAACTTTCTGCTCCAGAAAGGAGGGGTTACCAAGGAGTGTCACTACCTGTAGTCATAGGTGTGCGCAGCCTATTGCATTAGGATGTGCACCACAAAGCACAAACAAACATGAGTGTGTGTGTGTATATATCAGAAGGGCAGAGGACAGTGTCATTAGGGCAGAGATAGGTGTCAGTAGTTCATTTTTATCCTATTTTCTTTTTTTTACAATTTTTTATTTTTTTTATTTTTTACAATACTATATTTTATTTATTTTTTAAATTTATTTTAGGAGCCCTGCTGGGGGGCTTTGATGAAATATCAGGGGTCTAAGCAAACCCCTGATGTCTCACTTTTGAAACAGAGAAAGAGACTGAGGACAGAGATTCCCTGTCCCTTTCTCTGCAGCCAGGTAGCAGGGAGAATCTGCACAGTACAGGGTGATTAGGGTGTGCCCAGGCACACCTGCCACCCTATGTGCGCACACCTATGCCTGTAGTCACCAGTCACTCCCTAGGCCACTCCCCTTCCCAGAATCAAAACAATCAGGCCTGACTAAATTTACCTGCTCTGTCAAAAAAACCCTGACACTTAGCACCTACCTACTGTAGAGGGCGCTACAGAAGTATGACCAGTCTTGTGTGGAAATGATTGAAAATGGTTATTAAAGTTAGTTTTTCCCCATTTACAAATGATGTAAAACACACATCGGAGTGAGTGATGACTGTATTATTTTTCATGTTATAAATCCACCAAATGCTAATTAGGCCTGGATTTCCAAATAAAGCTTTTACACTGACTGATCAAATTATGTCTTTCAGGATATATTTGCCGACATTGACAGTAATCGCTGTGGTTTCTTAAATTCAGTGGAACTCCGCAAAGCATTGAATCAAACAGGTGCTGTACAGAGCTAGTCCCGTCTACTTTCATTTTATTAAATTACTTTTTCTCTACATTTCTCTTTTTGGGAATCATGAACATCTGTCTGAGATATCAGCACTTACCCTAAATAGAACACAAAAAAAAATGCCCCCCGGAATGTAAAGCAGGACCCTCTCGGGTCACATGGCGCCTGCCCTCGGCTCGATCTGCTTCTGCAAAATCGTAATATAGGCTGTCATTACTGAATCTAAAAATATGGAATACCTTAAGGTTAACATTGTTATAGTAATTCAAAATATGTCCCCATTAAAACGCTTTATAGTTTCCCTTTTGGAGGAATCTTTTATAGATAAGTTTCTTTTCAAAAGAAAAATCTGATTTGTTCAATAAAGAAAAGAAAAGAACAAAGTGAAACTAATTGGAAAGGGCAGAGTATTTTAAAGCCCGGCTTCAGAAATAGGTGGTGCTGGATGATGCAGAGATCAATGCTGACGCTTTCTGCATCAATACACCGGGCCGTGACAACTTGCACTCACAATCTGTTCTCAGTCTTCTGGGTTGAATGACACTGGGCATCATTCAAGAAAACTGAGGGCATCTTATAGTGAAGAAGAACAACTGCAGGGGATAGCTCTGGGTTAATGGGGAGTACTACATACAGAGCTGGTTTAAAAATAAATAAACCTCCGAGGGGACAGCAAAAAAATAGCCCAGACTTTGACTTTAAGTAAGGAAATATTTTAAAGTGGAAGTTTAGTCAAAATCTTACCAAGGCTAAACCTACTCCTACCGCTATTCTAAGACTATTCTATCTACCGTGTGAAAGGAAAGATGCTTAAATTTACCTATTCTGAAGCCAGTCCGGTCACATGATACCTCCAATGGCGGCTTCAGTGAAAAGAAGAGATTACCAACAACAGCTGGCTTACTCTTCTCTATACTGAAGCTGGCACTGAGACCTGATTATGTGACTGGACCGGAGCGGCTTCAAAATACACTATATTGTTAAAAGTATTGGAACACCTGCTTTTACATGCACATGGCATCACAGTCTTAGTCCGCAGAGTTCAATATTGAGTTGGCCCACCCTTTGCGGCTATAACAGCTTCAACTCTTCTATGAATGCTGTCCAAAAGGTTTAGGAGTGTGTCTGTGGGAATATTTGACCATTCTTCCAGAATCACATTTGGGAGGTCAGGCACTGATGTTGGACGAGCAGGCCTGGCTCACAGTCTCCACTCTAATTCATCCCAAAGGTGTTCTATCAGGCTGAGGTCAGGACAGTTAAGTTCCTCCATCCCAAACATGCTCATCCATGTCTTTATGGACCTTGCTTTGTGCACTGGTCCAAATCATTTGGTGGAGGGGAGATTATGGTGTGGGGTTGTTTTTTAGGAGTTGGGCTTGGCTCCTTAGTTCCAGGGAACGGAACTCTTAAGGAAGCAGCATACCAAGATATTTTGGACAATTTTGTGCTCCCAACTTTGTGGGAACAGTTTGGGGATGGCCCCTTCTTGTTCCAACATGACTGCGCACCAGTGCATAAAGCAAGGTCCATAAAGACATGGATGAGTGAGTTTGGGGGGGAGGAACTTGACTGGCCTGCACAGAGTCCTGATCTCAACCCCATACAACATCTTTGGGATGAATTAGGGTGGAGACTTACCATCTACATCAGTGCCTGACCTCACAAATGCGATTCTGGAAGAATGGTCAAACATTCCCATAGACACTCCTAAACCTTGTGGACAGCCTTCCCAGATGAGTTGAAGCTGTTATAGCTGCAAAGGGTGGGCCAACTCAATATTGAGCCCTACATACTAAGACTGGGATGCCATTAAAGTTTATGTGCCTGTAAAGGCAGGTGTCCCAATACTTTTGAAAATATAGTGTAGGAGAGTATACACATCTTTTCTTTCACAGGGTAGGTAGAATAGTCTTAGAATGGGGGTGAGAGTAGGTTTAGCCTTAGTTAGATTTTCCTATTTTAAATATATTCTCCTAAACATTTCTTGTTACTGTATTGAATGCAAGGATTAGCCACTAGATATGGAGCGATTATTTATGGCAATGAGGTTAATTTACTATAAGAGTAAGGTCCTTTCATTTAGTCAATGCATAATTACTATAGAAAGTGCAAGTGTTCTCTTAGAAATAATGTATAAACCAGACAATATTAAAAAGTCAGATTTCATAATGATATATTGTGTATTTACCCTTTAGGACTTAACATCAGCAATGACTTACTTAACCGGATGATTGCTCGCTTTGGGGATTCTGAAGATAAACTAAACTTTGTAGACTATCTACTGTGTATGGTGCGCTTGAAAACTGTTTCAAGTAAGTTGTGCCAAAGAATGAAATTCATTAATTTAACAATTATTTCTAAAATTTAGAACATTTGGCATAACAAGTAAATAAGTGTAGCACATTCATTACTTTCTAAACGAGCAATGAAGGTACAATATTTTTCATCCTGGTCTCATGTGTGTCTTCCAAATGTGTTGCTAAGTACACCTGTCAAAGTGAGGAGAATAGGATTTAATTTTGGGCTTTAGGAAACTTGCGATGTGAATTTAAAAGATGAATGCACTCAAAAGTCTGATAGGCTTGGCCAGCCGCTCTTCTTATATGTCTTGGATATTCCAACAGCCAGATTTCTCTGCCATAATTCCCCACTTCTGTCTGCCTAGGACTTATGGGTGCTCTTGTCCACCTTTGTGTGCTCCAGCTCCTCCTGTTGCAAAATAAGTCCCATTGTTATCACTGGTAGAGATCTTCCACAAGGCTTCTACTATTTCTGCAGCTGTGCAATAACTAGAGATTGAGCCTCCACTAAGCTGGGAGAATAGGTCCTTTCTGCAAATAAATCTTTGGCAGTGCTGGGACCCTCAGTTGTGATACCTTGCCTCCAGGAATGTTACTTACTGTCATAACTCTTGAATATAGGATGTCCAGCCCTGGGTGTCAAAGGCCCCTTTCACACGGGCGTATCATTCAGGTCCGCCTGTCAGTTTTTCAGGCGGACCCGAACGGACGCTCCATTGCTCTCTATGGAGCGACGGATGTCAGCAGTGACATGTTTGCTGACAACCGATCCGGACAGACAGTCCGTGTTCATCCGATTCTCCATAGAGGAGAATGGAGCTGTGACAGGACAGTCTCTGCACGGAGTGCAGAGACTGTCCTGTTATCCGCCAGCTCAGCGGGGATCAACGGATGGATCCCCGCTGAGCAGCGGAGCCCGTCAAAATGGGCTCCGCTGGTGTGAAAGGACCCTTTGTCACCAAAAACCCATGTTAGCTGGTAACTGAGGCTAAAGGGAGTGGTGACAGCGCATCTGAGGCATCTGATGGTTTGGATTATCAGGAACTTGAACGATTGTCCCCTCACCCAACATGCAGGCCAACTAGAACCAGTGGTATAGATCACCAGGTTATTTCCTCCCTTATATTTTATCAACAGATAACCTGCTCAATAGAAGAGCAGTGAGAACCCCCACGAGGGTCCCAAAGTAGTTATTTTCTCCTCAGACCTTGCTACACAGTCCTGCATTGGGGTACTGCAAGCTCAGCATTTTCTTGGTCTTTTTTCGCTAATAACATTTTATAGATCAATTGAGGACACATTTTCAGATAACGTAATCAGTATTGTTAAGTTGTTACATATTGGCTTACGGACCTCTGCTGTTTCATCTGAACATTTGCAGAAACCTTCTTCGCGCTATCAGCCGATGGGAAAGGAGTTTACATTAATCAGGAAAAGGTATGTGCCAAGCGTTATTGTGTAAGTATCTGATAACAGCAAAGAGTAATGTGCAAAATATGGTGTCATGCAGAGACCAAATCAATGTTACTGCAACAGAGTTTCTTTCTGATTGTTCGCTCTGCATTTATTGCAAGGCTAAAGTTGGCCACGCACAAGGATTTTAAAAAATGTCCAAATCTGATATTAATTTTCAAACAGCTTTCAATCCCAAAGTGAACAAATGGATGAACATAACCCACTGCAACAATATCTGTCTAAATTGTAAAATTATCAGTTTTCAACTAGGGGCTACTGTATATGTAGCCCTACAATATTTTCAGCAGGCCAAAGGTTAAAAACATGCTGAGGAGGCCACAGAAAATCAAACTTCACTATATTAAAAAAGTATTTGGACATCCTGCCTTTACACGCACATGAACTTTAATGACATCCCAGTCTTAGTATAAAGGATTCAATATTGCGTTGGCCCACCCTTTGCAGCTATAACAGCTTCAATTCTTCTGGGAAGGCTGTCCACAAGGTTTAGGAGTGTCTATGGGAATGTTTGGCCATTCTTCCAGAAGCGCATTTTTGAGGTGAGGCACTGATGTGGACGAGAAGGCCTGGCTCACAGTCTCCACTCTAATTCATCCCAAATCTTTTGGAAATATAGTGTATATTATCCTGCAAATACTTGAATAAGGTACTGCTGGTGTTGACATTGCAAGAGCATCTAATTGAAATACAGAGTGATAAGAAAGTCCAAACACAGATACTTTTTTTTTCCTTTTTCTTTTCCAAAAAAATGTTTCCACAGCTTTGGAAGATGGAAAGCTATTTTTCATACAGTGAGTTCTTTGTTAGCACAAATACACAATCATGATTTCATCACAAAAAGAGGTGATGGCTTACCACATACTGCAATGGAACCTGACATAAAAATACCTGCATATGTAGCGCTATCCCCACAAGAGCCGCTGATAGATTTGGGTCCTCTGTTCTTGTCCAGCCCTGTGTGGGGCCTCAACCTCACTGATACCACCAGCATACCTCTCTGTAAGTCTCAGCCGGCACACAAGAATTAAACTCGCATCTCTGTACAGTAAAAGTATAACTTTTAGACTAGACTGTATTGTATTGGCAGGTTAGAGTCAGAAAAGTATAACAGAATATATTGGCATGATGAAAGCGGAGTTCCACTCTTTTTTAAGCTTATTAAAAGTCAACAGCTACAAAAAGTGTAGCTGCTGACTTTTAATAAACAGACACTCGCCTGTCCCCCGGTCTAGCTATGCGGCTGGCACGAGTATGGGATCTCTCCCCCTCTCCTCCGCGGCACTGGCATTGCTACTGTGGGCACCCAGCTGTGCTAGCTAGCAGCTTCACGGCCAGGCACGCACTGTGCATGCACGAGCGGCACTGCGGTTCATGATTGTCCCAGAAGGCTTCGGGAGGGAGGGGGAAGGAGACCTTCCACTTCTGATCACCTAAGGCGACCGGAACGGAAGTGCCCGTATTAATTGGGTATCCGCACCACCCCTCCTCCCCAAAAGCTCAGTTTCCCCATCAGGAGCTGGGGAGGAGGTCTTAAAGTGGAAGTTCCAGTTTTGAGTGGAACTCCGCTTTAAGTCAGCCAGCATGAACACAATCATGAATACACAATTAGCTGCACACAATCCCTTAGGAAGGCTTCAAATTCAACATATACTGTGACCTAGGGAATAAACAGTAGCTCTCTCACATTAATGAGAGATAATTGCCCCAAGTGACCAACAAAGTAACAACACGGATCAACTATGCCACTTGAGAGCTGTCAAACAAAGGGGCTAGGTTTAGGCCTAATAAATAAAAATTTAAGCCTCATACACACGGGTGCGACGGTAGTACGATCGATCGTCCAACTTTGGACCAAGTCGGATGTTGGCTGTTGTGTCTCATGTACTGACATGCACTAACAGATCGTACAACCAAGCCTAATGTGACATGTTACGAGTGTATAGCGAGGAAGTTCAGGTGCATGTGATTTGTGAATTAGGAACGTAGGTTTCCCAGAGCGGACACCTCTGGGCGTTCCTGACTTCTGAACTTTGGTGGACCAACTTCTCTGGTCACACGGTACAACTGGTCCAGGATGCAGCAGCAGCCAGCAAACTCAGTTCTGAAGCTTCTCAACACAGCACTTGTACTGTCTTACTCTCTCCAGTTGGCGCACTCTCCTACTGCCCGGGTCCTTCCTGGTCTTTTCCTTTTATAAGCCTCCTACTACCCTCAGATGTCACTGTCTCTCAGAGTGCCACGGCACTCTAGGCACTCCCAGCAAACCCTAACAAGCTGGTAGTACAGAAGTCAATCGAGAGACCAACCTCTGTACAACCAGCCTGAACATAAATGGATTGAAATTTGACCAGTCACTGATGAACTGCCTGAATTTCAAGTGTAAGTATTTGCCAGCACACCAAGGATCACCGTCCAAAAGTTCCTTATTCAAAGAAAGATCACATCACAGGAAGTGCAACGTTTCAGAGCCACGCAGGACCCCTTCAGCAGGGTCCTCCGAAACAGTGATCCTAGGTGTGCTGGCAAATACTTACACTTGTTTGACGCTTCCAGTATCCAGCTGGAAATCGCTGCAGCACCCACCCCGACATAGGCCTTACTTTGCCAGAAAGGTGTGCGTTGGAAAATTGACAAGACTGCCTGAATTTCAATCCACCTATGGCAGGCTTTAGCCTATAAGGATGAAACATGTCTGGTATGGGTGCTCTCTAGGTGGGGATGAGCTGTGTTGCTTGTATGTCTGAAAAAAATGAAGCTAAGTGACATCATATGTGTGGCTTCTCCTTTTCTGTCAGTGCAGTTAGATGCACCAAGGAAGGAATCACCCTTATAGGAGCAGGCAGGCACTTTCATCTTAGGTAATGCTGTAACTCACCCGTCACCATCAAAATAAGTCACATCAACTGAAAATGACATCAAATTATGGTTGCCTATTGGTCATTTTTATTCCTGACTGTGGGTCAGTAATTTTCACAATTTTTTCACTTTCAGTTTATGGCATTGATGGTGTGAAGATTAGGAACTGGCGTTCCTCCATCTGTCACAAGGAATCTTAAACAAGATTGAGCCCTGCGTGTATCTACATAAATCCTGACATCTCAAGTGTGACACCACGGATATTCATATTCTAGAGGAAGGCTGCCGGCCTCAGGAGGAGAAGCCATGATTGCTGGGTTCACAGCGACGGTGTTATGTTTGTTTTGTGTTTATTTGTTGGTTCTATTTTGATATGTTGTGGAAGTGTAATATAATGTTGGGTTGTGGGGAGTGGCAAGTGCTCTACTGGGTCATCCACCCTTTCATTCTGGGTTTTTTTTTTGGTTGCTTTATCATATTTCCACCATATCATATATCATATTTCCACCAGTATTTTCTGTTACCATTTCATGCTTAAACAGTCAAGTATCTATTAAAAGTATACTGTATCTTCAGTAAGAACATATATTGAATTGTTTTTGGGCAGTTTCAAACACTACAGTATTTTCTAATTATTACTTGTCTGCTGATCCTTTTTATTTAATTACAACATTTTATATACAGTGCCTTAAAAAAGTAGTTATACCCCTTGAAATTTTCCACATTTTGTCAGGTTACAACCAAAAACGTAAATGTATTTTATTGGGGTTTTATGTGATAGACCGACACGGAGTGGCACAGAATTGTGAAGTGGAAGGAAAATGATAAATGGTTTTCAACATTTTTTTACAAATAAATATCTGAAAAGTGTGGCTTGCATTTGTATTCAGCCCCCATTTACTCTGATACCCCTAACTAAAATCTAGTGGAACCAATTACCTTCAGAGGTCACCTAATTAGTAAATAGAGTCCACCTGTGTGTAATTTTATCTCAGTATAAATGCAAATGTTCTGTGAAGCTCTCAGAGGTTTGTTCGAGAACCTTAGTCAACAGAATCATGAAGGCTAAGGAAGACACCATACAGGTCAGGGGTAAAGTTGTGGAGAAGTTTATAGTGGTTGTCAAGTCATGACAACCACTTTAAACTACAGGTAAGCCTACAATAAGGCTACTTTCACATTGAATCGGTAGCCGCGGTCGCGGTAAAACCCCGCTAGTTTTAGCAGCGTTTTACCAGCGATATGGCTCCGCTATGCGGGCGGGAGCGCTGCGCTTTTAACTCCCCACAAGGGGTTAAAAAGGGGTTAAAAGTGCCAGCGCTCAGCGCTACCGAGGCGGTGTGCAGCCACTTCGGAAGCGCTTGCCATTAATTTCAATGGCAGGGGCGGTAGAGGAGCGGTATATTACCGCTCCCCTCACCGCTCCAAAGATGCTGCTCGCAGGACTTTTTGTAACGTCCTGCTAGCACACCGCACCAGTGTGAAAGCACTCAAGGCTTTCACATTGGGGTGGATTGGGGGGGACTTTTGAAGCGCTTTACACGCTGCACGGTTTAGGAGATATCCCCTGTATCTGCATGTGCCAACGTCATCGGCACATGCGCACTGAAGAATCGGTACCCGGGGTAGCCCCAGGTGCCGTTTCTTCTGTATTCGTGCCGTAAATTACGGCTCTCGTGCGGGAGTGACGTCAGCGTGGCTCCGCCAATCACATCGCTGGAGCCCACGCTGTGATTGGATGGAGCCACAGACCTGGAAGAACGATGTCGCTGATTATGGCGGTGTGCCGAGACCTTTGCAACAGCTTCATTCCAAGGTAAGTGTTTCATAATGAGCTAGTATGCGCTTTGCAGGTTTTTTTTTTTTTTTTGGGGAGGCTTTACAACCACTTTAAAGCAAGCTTTGAACATCTCACAAGAGGCCCATGGTAACTCTGGAGGAGCTGCAGAGATCCACAGCTCAGGTGGGAGAATCTGATCACAGGACAACTAATAGTCGTGCACTCCACAAATCTGGCCTTTATGGAAGAGTGGCAAGAAGAAAGCCATTGTTGAAAGACAGCCATAAGAAGTCCCGTTTGCAGTTTGCAAAAAACAATGTGGGGGACACAACAAACATGTGGAAGAAGGTGCTCTGCTCAGATGAGACCAAAATGTAACTTTTTGGCCTAAAAGCAAAACGCTATGTGTGGTGGAAAACTAACACTGCCCATCACCCTGAGCACACCATACCCACCTTGAAACAGCATCATGTTGTGGGATGCTTTTTTTTAGCAGGGAGACAGGGCAGCTGGTCAGTGATGAGCCAAATACAGGTCATGGGAATGTAGGCCGCACCATCCCTTCCCCGAATACCAACCAATAAACCTAACTAAATAAATAAATACACTCACACAACTATTTATTTGGCATTCAATTGGCCGCGGCACATTTATTGGTGTAATATAATGAACATCACATTGCTTTCATCAATTTTATTAATTCATAAAATTTTTTCACTTGAAAATAATAATCACCAACAGCTCAGTCATAAAAGGGCTCGAGCAAACAAAATATCATTAAACACAAGTCCCCCCTTCAAATCTAAAGGGTGACGTGCCACATAATGTGCCCGCGACGAAAAAAGGGGGTGGGGAGGGTGGGAGCTCATTGCTGCACTCTGACTGACTGGCACACATTTGAGCGGGAAGGGGCTTTATATACTGAGCCCCCCCCCCTTTTTTTTTTAACCTTCTAAGGCAGTCATGTAACATTCAAAAGTTCTCTTTAAAATGTCACATGAACACCATAAATGTATATCTACATAAATGTATATTATTATTATTTTTATTTATTTATTTATTTTTTATTTTAAAACAGGAAGGGGGCGACCACATGCCCATGCTGACGGGCTCATATATATAAGCCCTTTCAGTCCATGGGAATGTAGGCTGCACCATCCCTACCCCGAATACCAACCAATAAACCTAACTAAATAAATAAATACACTCACACAACTATTTATTTGGCATTCAATTGGCCGTGGCACATTTATTGGTGTAATATAATTAACATCACATTGCTTTCATCAATTTTATTAATTCATGAAATTTTTTCACTTGAAAATAATAATCACCAACAGCTCAGTCATAAAAGGACTCGAGCAAACAAAATATCATTAAACACAAGTCCCCACCTGCCAGACTTGAGATATCAAGGCCGGCCTACCCCACCACCATGGCCAATTCTATGCAATTTTGCAAACCCACGTTAAAGATATCTAAACCTATCTCTGATAGATGAACTCCGTCTGCTCTATATAAGCCCTCAAAACCTCCTTCCAGGTCCCTATGTCTGTAAGACAATCATCCGATCATCGGCATGAATTTTTCCATTGATCTATTTACACGACGCCTAATCTTTTCTAGATTTTTTTTCTGAACATCCTGCAGCCATAAGAATCTTGGTACAATTTCTGAAAAAACTTTTTTGGTACTTGGGGATGATATTTTAAATCTGTGTAGATCACACTTCATTACAAACATCAGATCCAGGGTTTTTAATTTTCCTACATCATTACCCCCCAGATGAACTATCAGTATATCAGGAACTGGCCACGTATCCAAAAATCTGTAAAGATAAAAATTTAAATTAGACCATTGTAGACCCCATATTCCTTTCCAAAGCACTTGAAATTTTCCAGCCTCCATCGATAGATTTGTTGAATAGCAACATTTTCTGGCTCTTTTATTAGCCCAAAATATAAACGAGTGGCCCAGTATCCAAATATATCTTCTAACACCTAAAGAGAGATTAAAGAGAGAGATCCGGTCTTACGTAAATCTGAAATCTATGTGATTCCCATCTTCCCAATTTTCTTATTGTTGCTTCCTCTAGGCCCATTTTTGCAGCCTCAGTCGCTGCGCCGATCCTAAATGAATGAGATGTAAAATTAAATAGTTTAAACAAGCATTTCTTAAGCACCATGTTGAATTGGAATCTGGTGAGGGGGGAACCATCTACATGGATCAAAAATTGTAACTTACCCTCAGGTCTAATTGCCAGATATTTGTTCACTACAACCAGTGGATAAATATCCTTGTCTCCACAACCATATAGCTGAATCCACACCCCTTTGCCTGCTTTGTCTGTTTTAGAACCTGCAATAAATAGTTTCAATCCAGTTTTGCATACTTGCACATGTTGTCTTTGCAAACCCAACCTTGACGTTTTGTTATTGGGCAACAATTCCGATATTCTCATAGCACCAAAAAATGCCAACACAAAAGCGGCCATAAATAATAATGACTCAAATTCAGAGAAACAAACCAATTTGGTAATTCTACAAATTTCTTTTAACAGAGGAATAGTGATGGGCCTTCTATATTCTGGGAAAGACTTCTTTTTCTTATAACCTTTAAGTGCCTGTTGTATAGAGAAATAATTTGTGCAAGGAGGGGAACCCTGCAACTTGAAAAAGAATGACACTCCTGCCAATATTTTTGCAATTTGGCTATAAGATAATTCCTTCTGCATTAAGGTACATAGAAATATTTGAATGTTCCTTTCTGAAGGTGAATTAAACTGCAGACCATGTTCCTCATTAAATTTAATCCATCTATGCCATGCAGCTGAATATTCAGCCCATGTACTATCAGCCAATGAATGCTTGATTGATTTCATCAAAATTTCTAAATTAGGTTCCATAAATGTTCGGGACACAGTTGACCCTCCTTGTCCGCATTGGGCAGCAGTTGACGGAATTTGTTTATCTGTAACCGAGATAAGGCATCCGCAATTTGATTATCTTTTCCTGGAACATGTTTTGCTTTTAACCAGATGTTATAAAGTAAACATAAGAATACCAAATACCTCAGAAATTTTAATACAAAAAAGGATTTTGTCGATAAGCAGTTAACCGCGTAAATTACTCCCTTATTGTCTGAGTTAATTACTATTCTTTTATTGCTAAACTGCTCCCCCCAGATTTCCAAGGCTACCACTAGGGGAAACAATTCAAGTAGTACTATATTCTTTGTGGCTTTTATTTGGATCCATCTGCCTGGCCATCTACCACAGCACCAATGGGTTTTCCATATTGCTGAGAAACCGCAAGACCCTGCTGCGTCAGTAAATAATTCAAGGTCTGATGAAAATACAAATTCCTCCTGAAAGAAAGAACGCACATTGTATAGGTCAAAGAATTTCCTCCATACCATAAGGTCTTCCCTAAGCTCAGTTGTTAATCTGATGTGTGCGAATGGAGATTTGAGACCAGTCATGGATAAATCTAATCGCCTCGAGAATATCCTGCCCACCGGCATAATTCTGGTCGCAAATGCTAATAGCCCTAGTAGCGATTGTAGTTCTTTTACCAAAACTTTTTTGCGCCTTATCATCCAGGAGATAGTGGCTTGGATTTTCACAACTTTAGCTAAAGGCAGTTGAAATTCTAATAATTCTGTGTCTATTTTAATACCTAAAAATTTGATAGCCGTGGCTGGAAAAACAGTTTTCTCTTCCGCCAGAGGAATACCGAATCTTTTAGTAATCATACCAAACAATTGTAGCAAAAAGAAACATATTGGTGAATGGGCAGGACTAATGAACAGGAAGTCGTCAAGGTAGTGCAATATACCTTCATGACCCGATTCGTAGGATACCGCCCATTGAAGGAAAGATGCAAATCTTTCAAAATACGCACATGATATGGAGCATCCCATAGGGAGGCACATGTCGTAGTAAAATCTTTGTTCAAAGAACATGCCCAAAGAATTATATGAAGCTGGGTTGATCGGAAGCAAACGGAAAGCTGCCCTAATGTCCGCTTTGGCCAAAAGGGCAGCTTTCCCATACCTCCTGATATGCGAAATGGCCTCTTCAAACGTACAATAGGATACAGATGCTAAACCCTCATCAATCTCATCATTCAACGATAAGCCTTTTGGAAATGATAAGTGGTGTATTAAACGATATGTGTTTGGCTCCTTTTTTGGGATAATACCTAAGGGGGATATTCTAAAATTTTCAAATGGAGGCTTATTGAATGGCCCTGCTATTCTACCTTCTTTAATTTCCTTTCCCAATTTTTCCCTAACTATATGAGAAAATTGTGAAACTGACTTTAAGTTGTTAACTACTTCGCAACCAAATCCTTGAAAAACCGGCAAAGGAAAACCATTGGAAAATCCTTCAATTAAAAACTTGGTTGTCTCCTGGTCTGGATATGCTTCCAACCATGGCCGCATGTTTGAGAGGCTCACTGGCATGAAGGTTTTTTCCAGTATTTTCTCTTTGAGGATGTGGATTGATGTTCCTTTTGAAACACTTTAGTAGTGGGTGAGGTCCTGAGCAGTTAGAACACTCGTGCCTGTATTTACATGACCCACCCCACTTACACATACTCTCATTGAATGCAAAACAGTAACCTCTCTTATAAGGTGATACCGCAATTGATGGCTGCTGTTTTGCATAAGACGGCCTCTGAGGTAATATTAGGTTGAGCCACAAGCCTATATCCTTATTGCCCCATTTAAGCGAAGGGTAAATAGACAGCTTCTGTCTAAATGACTCATCATACTGGTACCAGCCTAATCCTCCAAAATTTTTATAAGCTTCCAGCACATGCTCAAGGTGCTGGAAGAGGCCGCTGCAGTATTCTGGATTTTTTTCTCCCAACACACTAGAATATACTGTAAATGCTTGTAACCAATTATGAAATGACCTCGCCACCGGTCTACGTCTTTCTTCTTCCGACTTATCATCTGGTTTCTTTTCCGTTCTGTTAATAAATTCTTTTGTAGATGGGAGTAATGACAAAATGTCGACAAACTGCCCTTTCCATATTTTGTCTTTGACCTGAGGAGAAAGGTGATACCCCAGTGGCGAGATTTCACACGGAAGGATTTCCTTCAGACAAGATTCTGGTACTGATGAATTAGCTATATTAAACTCACTCAGTAATGAATTACCTTGAATTGCATTTCACCTCTGAAAAGGAAGAAGCATTATTAGCGTTTATAACTTTCTCATGCTTATTTGCTGGTTTGTTACTCCATACATTAGCATAATTACTATTGTCATTTGTAGGAGAATTAATGCTGTCAGCTAACCAATTAATAGATTCCATAATATTATTTAGTACATGCGATAATCACTTTGGACTCTAGATGCCGCTGGAGTGTCAGCCTGAGTAGCAGAAGCCTGCGGCTGCTCTCTACAGCCTCCTGTGGCCATCGCAGGGCTAGCCAACTCGTGTACTTGATTACTAGGATAACCTGCAATAACGCTGGACAGAGTTCTATGCTTGTCTACACTTGCTGAAGCCGCCTCCTCCTCAGCCATCTGAATGGATGCTGAACTAAACACCCTCCTACCTCTGCTTCTGGGCGGCGATGGGGATTGTGTCCTCCTTCTCCTCTTCCCTCTTTGGCTAACTTTAGTCTTACCAGCGCTAGTAGATGCTTCCTCCTCCAGAGCTAAGACGGGTTCAGTCTGAGAGAAAGATGCCTGTGGCAGCTGCTGCTGTTCGCGCTGCTTCTGTTGGCGGCTCAGAGGGCTGCGGACTGCCGGTCTTCCTCTCCTCACAGCGCTGTCCTGCTCCATTACTGGACTCCGCTCTTCACTCTCATTTGGCTGTTCCTGCTGCTCCAAATTCTCTTCACCTAAATCTAGGCATCTCTGCAGCCATGCTTCTCCCCCGCTGTTTCCAGCCCGCTCCAGTACACGCCTCGTGAGAGTCTTCATATTTCAGCAGCAGCCTCTGAGCTCGTTGCTGCACTCTGACTGGCGCAAATTTGAGTGGGAAGGGGCTTTATATACTGAGCCCCCTTTTTTTTTTTTAACCTTCTAAGGCAGTCATGTAACATTCAAAAGTTCTCTTTAAAATGTCACATGAACACCATAAATGTATATCTACATAAATGTATATTATTATTTTTTTTATTTTAAAACAGGAAGGGGGCGGCCACATGCCCATGCTGACGGGCTCATATATATAAGCCCTTTCAGTCCATTCTTATAAGAAAACCTGTTAGAGTCTGCAAAAGACTTGAGACTGGGGCTGAGGTTCACCTTCCAGCAGGACAACGACCCTAAACATACAGCCAGAGCTACAATGGAATGGTTTAGATCAAAGCCTATTCATGTGTTAGAATGGCCCAGCCACAGTCCAGACCTAAATCCAATTGAGAATCTGTGGCAAGACTTGAAAATTGCTGTTCACAGACGCTCTCCATCCAATCTGACAAAGCTTGAGCTCTTTTGCAAAGAAGAATGGGCAAAAATGTCCTCTCTAGATATGCAAAGCTGGTAGAGACATCTCCAAAAAAGACTTGCAGCTGTAATGGCAGAGAAAGGCAGTTCTACAAAGTATTGATACTTTTCACATATTTAAAAAAATTTGAAAACCATTTATCATTTTCCTTCCACTTCACAATTATGTGCCACTTATGTTGGTCTATCACATAAAATCCCAGTAAAATACATTTATGTTTTTGGTTGTAACATGACAAAATGTGGAAAATTTCAAGGGGTATGAATACTTTTTCAAGGCACTGTATGTACAGTATATATTATATTATTATTATTTTTTAATTTTGAGATGCGTGAAAGACTGTGGATTTAGTTGTATAAACTTTTTTCTATTTTGAGATGTGGAAGGACTTTGGATTGAGTTGGATAAACACTTTTTCATTTTGGGATGGGGCTCACAAGGTTCATTTTCTATATCTAAGGTACATCATGGC
>BLSH010476519.1:186881-205679 GCA_018402905.1 Glandirana rugosa
GGTTGTGTTTCACCGTGTATTAACACTTCACTTTCCTTTTACTATTTACCAAAAGTTAAAAAAATGTTTATTTATACACTTTTCACACCCCCCGTAAACATAAGTCGGGGGGACTCATTTATGAAACATCTTGGGGGAAAGTGACGTTAAGTCGACGTTCAGAAAACCCCCTAAAGAGATGATCCAAACGTTTAGATCTCTCACTGTAAAACGGGTAAGAAGAGACGTTTTATCGAGTTCGAGACAGTCTAACCTATTTCTCGCAGACACTTGTCGTTAAAAGTTCAGAACTGGGGCTGAGGTTCACCTTCCAGCAGGACAACGACCCTAAACATACAGCCAGAGCTACAATGGAATGGTTTAGATCAAAGAATATTCATGTGTTAGAATGGCCCAGTCAAAGTCCAGGCCTAAATCCAATTGATAATCTGTGGCAAGACTTGAAAATTGCTGTTCACAGACGCTCTTTATCCAATCTGACAGAGCTTGAGCTATTTTGCAGAGAAGAATGGGCAAAATGTCACTCTCTAGATTTGCAAACCTAGTAGAGAAATCCCCCAAAAGACTTGCAGCTGAATTGCAGTGAAAGGGGGTTCTACAAAGTATTTACTCAGGGGGGCTGAATACAAATGCCCCCCACACTTTTCACATATTTATTTGTAAAAAAATTGAAAACCATTTATCATTTTCCTTTCACTTCACAATTATGTGCCACTTTGTGTTGGTCTATCACATAAAATCCCAATAAAATACATGTATGTTTTTAGTTGTAACATGACAAAATGTGGAAAATTTCAAGAGGTATGAATACTTTTTCAAGGCACTATACAAACTTGTAAATACTGATCTTTATATTGATGCTTGTGAAAATAAACACTGCATAAATAGGTTCAGTTATTTTAGAGAGCCTGTTTTCAATTTCGTCAAGTTTGACCCATAAACTTTCACTGAGAGGAACATTAAAGTTTCTGTCCTGTGCAGCACAATTTCGGAATCAGAACCTGCATAGATAATGAATATATATAGCTGCCCCCATGTACATACAGTATCTCACAAAAGTGAGTACATCCCTCACATTTTTGTAAATATTTTTATCTTTTCATGTGACAACACTGAAAAAATGACACTTTGCTGCAATGTAAAGTCGTGGGTGTACACCCCTAATTGAAAATGTCCAAATTGGGCCCAATTAGCCATTTTCCCTCCCCAGTGTCATGTGACTCATTAGTGTTGCAAGGTCTCAGGTGTGAATGAGGAGCAGGTGTGTTAAATTTGGTGTTATCGCTCTCACTCTCTCATACTGGTCACTGGAAGTCCAACATGACACCTAATGGTAAAGAACTCTCTGAGGATTTGGAAAAATGACTTGTTGCTCTACATAAAGATGGCCTAGGCTATAAGAAGTTTCCCAAGACCCTGAAACTGAGCTGCAGCACGGTAGCCAAGACCATACAGTGGTTTAACAGGACAGGTTCTACTCAGAACAGGCTTCAACATGGTAAACCAAAGAAGCTGAGTGCACATGCTCAGTGTCATATCCAGAGGTTGTCTTTGGGAAATAGATGCATGAGTGCTGACAGCATTGCTGCAGAGGCTGAAGAGGTGGGGGGGTCAGCCTGTCAGTGCTCAGACCATACCCCTCACACTGCATCAAATTGGTCTGCATGGCTGTTGTCCCAGAAGGAAGTCTCTTCTAAAGATGATGAACAAGAAAGCCCGCAAACAGTTTGCTGAAGACAAGCAGACTAAGGACATGGATTGCTGGAACCATGTCCTGTGGTCTGATAAGACCAAGATAAACTTATTTGGTTCAGATGGTGCTAAGCGTGTGTGGTGGCAACCAGGTGAGGAGTACAAAGACAAGTGTGTCTTGCCTACAGTCAAGCATGGTGGTGGGAGTGTCATGGTCTGGGGCTGCATGGGTGCTGCTGGCACTGGGCAGCTACAGTTCATTGAGGGAACCATGAATGCCAACATGTACTGTAACATACTGAAGCAGATCATGACCCGCTCCCTTCAGAGACTGGGCTGCAGGGCAGTATTCAAACATGATAACGACCCCAAACACACCTCCTAGATTACCACTGCCTTGCTAAAGAAGTTGAGGGTAAAGGTGATGGACTGGCCAAGCATGTCTCCAGACCTAAACCCTACTGAGCATCTGTGGGACATCCTCAAATGGAAGGTGGAGGAGTGCAAGGTCTCTAACATCCACCAGCTCCGTGATATCATCATGGAGGAGTAGAAAAGGACTCCAGTGGCAACCTGTGAAGCTCTGGTGAACTCCATGCGCAAGAGGGTTAAGGTAGTGCTGGAAAATAATGGTGGCCACACAACATATTGACACTTTGGGCCCAATTTGGACATTTTCTTTTAGGGGTGTACTCACTTCTGTTGCCAGCGGTTTAGACATTAATGGCTGAGTGTTGAGTTATTGAGGGGACAGCAAATTTATACTGTTATACAAGCTGTACACTCACTACTTGTGAGGGGTGTAATCACTTTTGTAAGATACTGTAGATGTTGACTTTTTTTTTTAAATAAAATTGTCTTCACCCTTGTGAAGGCAGGGTGACAATTCAGGTGTACAATTAGGAGACAGAAAGTGCCTAGACAAGGACTTTCATGGCAGGGTCACCGGATATCATTTTAATAAAAGTTATTGATTTAAAAAGATTGAAAACAACTTTCGGAATTTCGGAACATGTTATAACTTATATGATATAATAATATATTTACAAAAATGTGAGGGGTGTACTCACTTTTGTGAGATACTGTATATATTAACGATGTGAAGTATATTCATGCAAAAGGATGTAAAACTTTACAACTCAAGATTTTTAATTCTAATCATTTATGCTAATCAAGAAGCCCACAGTTTCCCTTTAAAGACATGGATTTGGGCTCTGGCTGTTTTCAGTTCAGTATCACTCTAGAGCCTGGACTCTGGAAAAGCCAGAAATAGAGATTTGGTTGATGTTTTGACATGGTTAGTGTTAATATTATTGGTTATGTTATATACCTCAATAAAATTGTGACATACTTTTTCTTTGTCGTTTTTTGAGAAAATCTACAATAACATACCCCTGAACGTGCCATGTTCCACAGAAATGTTCTAAGGCACAAAGCAGTCTCCTGCAGCTGTCCACCAATTTGCTTTGCAGTGTTTGGTATATACTCTATTTAGATACATATATTTACATACGTAGGAAACCTGCCTTGAGTAATAGCATGCAACTATCGATGAAGTGCAATAAGGATGTCGCTGCAAAAAGGATGCAAATTAAAAAAAGAAATGCAGTTTAGTTAGATTTTACACCTGCATTAAGCCCAAGAATTATTTAAGGGTTTTTTTCAGACTAAGGAAATTGGCTAGTTGTCTGTTAACAAGTACAGTACATTTAAATTAATGAAAATATAGCAATTCTGGATTCAATCCAACAGGCACCTGTGGCATTTTTAAAAATAATTTGGCTGTTTGTGTTGAAAGGCAATTGGCAAATCTACTTCCAAGTTCCAAAATGGTAACAAAACAGGAGGGTATTCAACATTTCTATAGAGACAATTTAGCAGCAGAACTTTTCAGATCAAAGAGATACCTTTTGTCTTCTACACTGAAGTTGGCGCTGGGACCGAATCATGTGACCGAAACGGCTTCAGAATAGGTTAGTATACACATCCTTTCTTTTACCAGGTACATTGAATAGTCTAACTATGCGGGTGGGTGTATGTTTAGGCTTAGTTAGAATTTGACTGGAATTTTACTTTAAATTATGTGAACATATTTAATGACAATATTAAGAACTAGCAAATTAACCCTGGGTTATAAAGGTCGTTGGAAAAAAGAATGGACTTTACCGGCGCTTACGATTTCATAAAAAAATATATTTATTGATTCACATTAAAAGCTTCTTAACCTCCCTGGCGGTATGATTATTTCAGATTTTTGGTGCTGAAAGCGGTACCATTATTTTGCATGGAAATTTGGCGTTTTAGATTTTAGGCTTGTAATTCTTAGGAATAACTCAGTTAAATCTGTCCAAACAACAGTCTAGTAGACATCTCGGGTAAAAAAAAACTATAAATAATAACAAATAATAATATAATTATAATACTTTTTATTCAATAAATTTTAGTAAATAATATACTCAAAAACACTGACATTTTTTTTTGGTCAAACAAGGATGCAATATTAGTCGTCATATTGTTTCAGTAAATGTCCCGGGTATGGAAAATTTTAAAACATGGTACAGCACAAAGTCCAACGTCACAATCGGGACAATAGTAGCAGGTTTCTTTTCGCATTTTCCTTCCAGTGTTGTCACGCTTAGAGCAGCAAACCACACACATCCTTGTGGGTGCAGACTTCTTTTCCGTTGGTCGAATGTGGTCCATAAAATGCCGACCAGTCAGGCGTTCTGGGTTCCCAACGCCAGCAGCACGACGTCCAGATCTATTTACGGTCGTTGGTGTTTGGTGCTTGAGAAATATAAGTTCGGCAACTTTCCAAACAAAGTCCGCATGAACAACCGGCTTGTCACTCTTTTTTTTAGGAGAATGAATGCGTTCCACAAACACTGTTCAAGAAGATGCCTGAATATTTTTTTGTAATTTTTTTTTGTTGTTTTCTCATCGCTGGATAGAATGTCATGGCCTGGTCAGATCTATCCACACCTCCCATTGTGTTGTTGTAATCCATGACAACTTGTGGCTTCATTACATCTTTACCACCTTTTGTGTGCACCTTGACAGTAGTGGTGTTGTGAATGGTACTCATAAGGCACACATCTTTTTTGTCTCATCTCAGTGCCATCATTTTGCCTTTTTGCCAGGCAACTATTTCTCCTGCCTTGAGCTTTTTATTGCCAAAGGTTGGCGGCATGTCACGCCGGTTAGCCCGAACTGTCCCATAACCATCCGTCTTGTTGTGCACAAGGAACTCATAAAGTTCTGGGGAAGTATAAAAATTGTCTGTGGTTACACAGTAGCCCTGATTCAGCAATGGCTCAATCAAAGTAAGAACCGAATCGGTAGCCATTCCATAATTGCTGAATCGTTCATTGAATTTGGTTCCTTTCCCGGTGTATAGGACCGAATTCCATATATAACCAGAGCTGGATTCACATAACATGAATGATTTGATGCCAAATCGTGCTCTTTTAGACGCCATATACTGGATCCAGCTGAGTCTTCCTTTGTAGGCCATCAGACTTTCGTCAATACTAATGTCTTTATCGGTGTACATAGGTCTGCTGGAAATTTTTCAGATTAATTTGATAAACCTCCCAAATCTTTTTGAGTTTTGGAGCTGGATGAAAAGTCTCATCAAATTCTTCATTATTTGCAAAGTGCAAATATTTCATTATCAGTGAAAATTTGTACTCTGACATTACCGTGCCAAAAAAAGGAGTGGCCAGTAATTTGTTGGTTGTCCAGTACCACTTCTGCAGTGGTTTCCCCACCACTCCCTGCAGAATGATTAGGCCAAGAAACTTCCAGATGTCCTCTTTTGTCACGGGTTCCCACTTTCTGCTCCTTGAAAACCTCTGACGCATAGCAGCTTGTTGCTCCTGGTACCGATTCATCTCCAGAACAATTTTTTCAATAACCTCATCGGTCAAAAAAGAGTTGGAGGTATGCTCAACATCCACTTTGATGCCTGGTGCTCCGGAAATCTTGGGGGCGATACGTGCTCCGTACTACAGTCAAGCGAGCACCAAGTCCGCACATCGCTGGGCACAATCGCAGGATCATCGCTGAAATCGCTTTCTGTGTCAGATGACGAACTTCCCCACGAATCGCTATCAGTCAATTCTGCAAGCGATTCTGTATCGCTGTCGCTGTTTTCCAGCAGGTCATATACCGCTTTTGAGGTGGAGGCGCGCTTTTTTGATGCCATGGTCGTTCTGCAGTTTGCTGACACAAAGTACAGTAAAACTGTAGGCAAGGGCACTGGAGAAAGCACTGGGGGGCAAACCAAGGTCAATTTATTTTATTTAGTAATGTAATCCAATAGGATTACAATGTATCAGTGTGTTTGTGCTTTATACATTTTGAATTTGCCGCCGGTTCCGCCTCCCTGCGTCACGTCGCTTGCAGGGAACGGAAGTCAGGGCACAGAGCATCAGGAGGAAGATCCAGCCACCGTACACTGAGGGAATACATCGCGGGATCCCAGGGACAAGGTAAGCAACCTCTTACAGCATCCAGCGATGCAATCCCGAGTGTGGCTCGGGGTTACCGCTAATGGTACTGAAATTCTACCCCGAGCCATACTCGGGAATACCGCCAGGGAGGTTAAGAAAAAAAAAAAAAAAAGCTTCTTAAGGATATCAAAATTCATCTATACTGACATTACATTAATAAAATAATAGCCATAACAGTGTTATTGATAGCCCCTGGGAATACCCAATGGTCATTGTGCAACAGGAACAGGGACTTGTAGTTCCAAATAGTCCACATCCAGGGGTTCCATTTCACTGTTTTGTGCAGAAAACGCTCTACATGTTTCACGACGATTCAGTCGCTTCCTCAGGAGCATGTATTCTATCGAAAAAGACATATTTAAATTACTCATAATCCAAACAGATTAAGAATTTATACCACCATGCACAAAGTATCACTGAGAATGCACTCACTTGCACTAATAAGGATGCACGTCCTCCCATAAGGAGAAGCAGTTGCAGGGACACACAGGTAGTTATATATGGATGGGTAACAGTTTAATAAAAATATTACTAATACAATGTGTGGTTAAGCTGTCCCATACTAGGGATTGACAACTTTGTGTATTCATGCAGTCTTGTCCCACCTACCAAGTATTAAAGCGGAGTTCCACCCAGAAATTTTTTTTCTCTTATGTTCACTGACAGACCCAGCCTTTCATTGACAAGTGGGGTTTATGCACATCCTACTGGGAGTAGACTAGGCAAATAGAAAAAAAGTAAGCTGACCCCTCCCAGGGGGCCATCCTCACTCCAGTATATAACCCCTCAGCTCTGTATAGCATATCAGTTTTATTATGCCTAGTGCAAGGAGTTAGACCTGGTTCCCTGCTGGGACCTGCGGTTCCACAGATTGTTTCTTCTTTGGGCTTTTCAAGCTATCTGATAGAAGACTGCTATCAAGTAGCCAGCTGGGGCATAGAAGATATCCCGAATCCTGAACATTCCCCAGCGCGGCGACCGATGCGAGTTACCCTTAGCCCTGGCGGGGTCAGCTGCATCGTACCCGTTCCGTGCGGGAGGCTAGTGGGTGACCCCCACTTGCGCCCAGTGACCGGGCTCTGCTCACGTCCAGGGGCGCTTGGCCTGCAGCATCCCTCTCCACCAGATGGGAGGAAGGTCTGCAACCGGGTGGCTACCCGCTACGCCCGGCGGATTGGTGAGTGACCCCCTCTCTCCCCCCCTAGGATTGTGGAGGGGGGCTGGGCGTTTTTAGGCTGACCGGTGGAGGGTTTCTAAGACTACAGGTCCCCCTGGGTCTTCTTGCTCGGGGTCGCTCCCTCCTACACCCCTCTCCCCCCCTTCCCCCGCACCGCACCCCGCGCTCAAAAAGCCCCCACGCCATTTTGCCGTAGCCACGGCCATTTTGTGGGCTATTTTGGCCTCTAGTGATGGACTGGCGGCCATTTTGCCATAGTCGCCGCCTGTGTAACAGGCTTTGGCCTCTTGTGACCGCTCGGCGGCCATGTTTGATGTGCCTGTGGATGAAAACGTGCTGCTGACGCCGCTTCTTCCTCTTTCACTCTGGGACAGCGTGGATGGCACAGGGCGGCGCAGGCTCCTGACTGGCGGCAAAACACTCCTACTGGGACGCAGCACTTGAAGGGCAATCACACACAGCAAGTATAGCTGGGCTCTACCTGGGGTGCTGGTAGCGGTGGGCGCAGTCCTCCTGGGTGTCTCCCGGTTGATCTGTGGGGCAGTGGTGGGGCAGCATTGTGGAGGTGTCAGGGCCTTTTGGCCTGTCAGTGTCCGGTGGCGCAATGGCGGCTGAACCTGCGGGTCCTCTGGTTCCCCTGGATCAGCTAAGATCCGTATTGGGGGAATTTTTTGCCGTGCTAAGGGGGTGACTTAAGAGCGTCCACCCCCCTTCCTTCATTGAGGGAGGATTCTGAACCGGAAGGGGCCTTAGTGGTCACGGGGACCCCCGTGGAGCTCTCAGATGGTGAACTGGAGCCCTCGGATGGCGAAGAAGACCAGGGGGCCTCGGTAGCGTGCGAGAGGGCGCTGGTGGCCTCCCTGATTGCCAATATCCGTGCGTCCTTGGGACTGGACCAAGCCGGGGAGTCGCAGGAGATTGCATACGTTTGTGGGTCTTTTAAGCCACCTAGGTCCCCTAGGACTTATCCTTAAGGAATGGCAGCGTCCGCAGAATTCCTTTTCCTTCCCCAAACATTTCGCTGTACGCTATCCCTTTGAGGATAGTTTTGTGAAGAAGTGGGCATCCCCCGCAGTGGACCCTTCGGTGGCGCGCCTGAATAAGGCAACGACCATCCCCTTGGAGGGGTTTCCCTCTTTTAAGGATCCGGCCGATAGGCGGACAGAGGCGGTATCCAAGGCACTGTTCTTGTTGGCGGGGTCGGCCATTAGATCAGCCCTGGCATCAGCCATGGTGGCGCAATCTCTTACTGAGTGTGCGACTGAGTTGCACAGTGAGTTGAGCTGCGGGAGCTCACTTGAGACGTCACAGCGAGCGGACCATCTGATACAGGGTCTTCGGTACCTGTGTGACGCAGCTTTGGACCTGCTTCCCATGCTGTCTAAGATGTCTGTTTTTGCAGTCATTATGAGACGGGTGCTGTGGTTACACTGTTGGTCGGGTGACCACACGTCTAAGAAGGGCCTCACGGATCTTCCCTTTCAGGGCGGTCTGCTCTTTGGGGCACAGTTGGATGAAATCATTAAAGATTTCACCGGGGGGGGAAGAGTACCTTTCTCCCGGAGCCCAGGCGGCGGGAGTTCTGCCGTAAGCAGGGTCCTGCTTCTTCGGGTCAGAAGAGGTTTTTTTGTGCGCCCAGTGCAGCGGGCAAGGGCTCAAGGCCCGGCAAGTCTGCCTCGGGATCCGGTAAACGGCCCTGGCAGCGCAAGAGCGAAAAGGCGGAGGATAAGTCCTCCTCTGCATGATGAGTTGCCCCCACCCCTGACTTCTGGGGTTCCCAGACAGGTGGACTGCACGCATTTCCGACCGGTGGGTGCAGGAGGTGGTGTCCTCCGGATACAGGATAGAGTTCAGCACTCTACCCCCAGACAGGTTCTTCCCATCAAACTTGAGACTCCCGCAGGGGCGTCGGGAGGCCCTCCTAGGGGCTGTTTGGACGCTCTCCGAACAAGGGGTGATTGTGCCGGCAACTCCACAGGTTCCGCGGCTTCTATTCAAATCTCTTTGTGGTGCCCAAAGAGGGTGGCGTCAGGTCGGTCTTGGACCTAAAAGCCCTGAACCACTTCGTGAAGGCGCGAAAGTTCCGGATGGAATCTGTCCGATCGGTCGGGGCCGCCCTGCACCAAGGGGACTTCATGGCATCTCTGGATATCAGAGACGCGTATCTGCATGTCCCCATTTGTCCCCGGCACCAGCGTTTTCTGCGATTTGCTGTGGGGGATCTACATTACCAATTTGTGGCACTTCCCTTCGGTCTGGCCTCGGCTATTTGGGTGTTCACCAAGCTGGTGGCTCCGGTGATGGTGCTATTGAGGCATTGCGGTTGTAGCATACCTCGATGACTTACTCCTGTGAGCGGAGTCTGCTTCGGCCCTGGAGGAGGCTATCACCATGGCCTCGTTGAAAGGCTTTGGCTGGCTGATCAACCTGCAGAAGTCAACGCTGACCCCGTCCTGTCGACTGGAATATCTGGGTCTGATTCTGTACACGGAGCAGGCGAAGGTGTTTTTACCTCCGGCCAAGTTACTTACATTGCAAGCAGTGGTGTGAACCCTGCTGTCACGCCAGTGGTCCTCCTTACGGTTCTGTATGCGGGTGTTGGGGCTCATGGTCTCAGCCTTTGAAGCGATACCTTACGCCCAGAGTCACACTCTGCTCCTACAGCGAGCGATTCTGTCACGGTGGGACAAGTCTCCGTTGTCCCTGGACCAGCTGATAAGATTGGATCATCAGACCAGAGGATCGTTGACCTGGTGGCTTCGGGCCCCAGCTCTAACGTTGGGGAAGTCTTTTTTCCCCCTGAATTGGTTGATAGTCACGATGGACGCCAGCCTATCGGGCTGGGGGGGGCCCAGGGCCGTTGGTCGGTGCAGGAATCCCGCCTTCCGATAAATGTGTTGGAGTTGAGGGCAATCAGGTTCTGCCTCTCCCACTGGACAGTAAGGCTGCGCGGCCTCCCTGTTCGGGTACAATCGGACAACGCCACGGCGGTGGCGTACGTGAACCACCAGGGCGGAACAAGAAGCTCGGCAGCGGCTCAGGAAGCGGCTCTCATTCTGAGATGGGCAGAACTTCACGTGCCGGCAATCTCCGCCATTTACATTCCGGGCGTAGAAAATTGGCAGGCGGACTTTCTCAGTCGCCAGACGCTGGATCAGGGGGAATGGTCCCTACATCCAGAGGTGTTCCGCCAAATTTGCCACAAGTGGGGCACGCCAGACGTGGATCTCATGACGTCCAGGTTCAATCACAAGGTGCAGACCTTTGTGTGCAGAACAAGGGACACGTTGGTAGCCCTTTGGGGGTGGCATCGGCTCCTGTACGATTTCCCTCCCTTCAAGCTTTTACCGCGGCTACTGCGCAGGATAGAAGCGGAGGGAATTCCGACAATCCTGGTAGCTCCGTATTGGCCTCGGCGCCCTTGGTACGCTGACGTGGTGCGGATGGTGACAGATGTTCCCTGGCATCTTCCGCTGTGCGAAGATCTGCTGTCGCAGGGACCCATCCTGCATCCTGTTTTACCCTCGCTGGCTTTGACGGCTTGGCTATTCCCAAGTGTTGAGGGATAGGGGTGTCTCTGACTCCGTGATCCCTACCATGCTTAAGGCGCGCAAGTGTGCTTCGCGCAATATTTATCATCGTACCTGGAAGACCTATATTGAATGGTGTGAGGCGGGGGGTTGGAACCCTCGTTCTTACGTTGTGTCCCAGGTCCTGGCTTTTTTGCAGCAGGGCCTGGATAACAAGTTGGCATTGAGTACTCTCAAGGGTCAGATTTCGGCTCTGGCGATCCTCTTTCAACGGCCTTTGGTGTCGCATTCGTTGATACGTACATTTGTACAGGGGGTACACCATGTGGCTCCTCAGATACGGTCGCCTTTGGCGCCGTGGGATTTGAATTTGGTACTTTCAGTACTGCAGAAAACCGCCATATGAGAAGATCAGGGATATTCCCTTACAATTGCTGTCGCAAAAAGTGGCTTTCTTGGTGGCCATTACATCCGCTAGGCGGGTGTCTGAGTTGGCAGCGTTGTCCTGGAAGTCTCCCTACTTGGTCCTTCATAAGGACAAGGCGGTCTTGCGACCTTCCCCTTCGTTTCTACCGAAGGTGGTCTCTTCTTTTCACATTAATGGGGATATTGTTCTCACTTCATTCTGTCCGCACCCGTCGCATCTCAAGGAATTTGAATTACATTCTTTGGATGCCGTGAGGGCTTTGCGGTTGTATTTGGCGGCTACAGCTTCCTTTCGGAAGTCTGATGCGTTGTTTGTACTGACGGAAGGACCGCGCAAAGGGTTGGCGGCCTCGTCGGCTACTGTTTCCCGTTGGATCAGACAGACTGTGACCCATGCGTATACTGTTTGGGGCAAAGTCCCCCCTTTTCCAGTCACGGCTCATTCCACCAGAGCAGTTAGTACTTCCTGGGCTTTCAGACACCAAGCTTCAGTGTCCCAGGTGTGCAAGGTGGCTACTTGGGCCTCGGTGCACACTTTTGCTAAGTTTTACAAAATTGATGTGTCAGCATCTGCGGATACTGCTTTTGGCGTAAAGTTTTACAGGTGGCGGTGTAGGCGCCGCTGGCACCTCCTGAGAGGATTCTGTTGGGTACAGTTGTTGTTGTTTACCCACCACTCTTGAATGACACTGCTTTGGGACATCCCCACTTGTCAATGAAGGGCTGCGTCTGTCAGTGAACGTAAGAGAAAAAGGGATGTTATTAAGAACTTACCATAAAATCCTTTTCTCTCAGTTCACTGACAGACGCAGCACCCACCCCTCTGTGTTGCGTTTGTACGGCTTGTTACGAACTGATATGCTATACAGAGCTGAGGGGTTATATGCTGGAGTGAGGACGGCCCCCTGTGAGGGGTCAGCTTGCTTTTTTTCTATTTGTCTAGTCTACTCCTAGTAGGATGTGCATAAACCCCACTTGTCAATGAAGGGCTGCGTCTGTCAGTGAACTCAGAGAAAAGGATTTTACGGTAAGTTCTTAATAAAAACCCTTTTTTACATCATTCAAGTCCTTTGCCTATATAGACTTACCTTTGAAGGGAAAAAAAATGTTATACTCACCCTAAGTCGCTTGTTGCTAGGTGGTCTCTGTAATCTGCCCCTTTTAGGTCCTAGGCACTTCTCCTCACTTCCTGTTTCGCCTGGCCTCTTGGGAGATGTGACTCATCATTTCCCAGGAGTCAGTGGGCTCCCCTGTACTTTAAAATCGTGTCATTTCCAGACAGGAAATTACGCAATTTAAGGCGGACCAAGATCGAGGAGTGCATGATGGTTACCCACCATGCACTTCTTTCAGGAAGAGATGCCAGGAGACTACGGATGGGCTTCAGATGCCCTTACCTAAAATGGAAAAGTCCAGCGGTGAGAGAAACAAAATTGTGAGTAAAAAATACATATAATTACTAGGCGGTTTGAAAGTAAGGAAACAAAAGGTCATCTATTTAGTATTAAATGAGTAGATGCCAAAAAAAAAAAAAAATCTGGGTGGAACTCCGCTTTAAGTAATAGTCTGGGTTATAAAGATCATGCAAAAGACAAGAAGACACCAGCTGAGTGCGGAGGGATGATTTCATGGACAGTAGAAGAAGAGATTCCTTCCTTCCAGGGAAGAGACACAAGGTGGGTGTGCATATTGGGGTTTTTACGTAAATGTTGCATATTATTTTATAAAGGTCAGAAAAGATGGTAAAGCGTTTCTTGACAGCCTGAGCAGAGTCTTTTGCAGAAAAAGGCACTGTCAGGTGACCAGCTGTAGTCATGAATATAAAGACATTCAATTTAGTTTTCTTGTGATTATTTTTACATACCCAGTTGTATAACCTTGCCTTTTTGACTTGATCCAGATCCCTGCAGTAAAAATAGTTGTTCATTAATCAGTGATCTTTTTACGCCCATATTGTAGTTCACAAGTGAATATTCTTCATGTAATTATTGACATTTTTGAGTCATAAAGTTCATGATCAACCCCTGGATCTTGCTTCTTACTATAGCACACCTCAGATCTCACAGGCAATTAATAAGAAATTCAAACTTATTTTGTTTTCCTTTAAAAAAAAAAAAATGTTTGAAATAACAAATCAGACTCATTCTGCTGCATTTATAGGGTAGAAAAAGTGTTGTATTGGTTCTCCGTCATTCATCTTCAGCCTAAAATTTAACACAAAATCGACCCAACACAAAATTGTAAATTTACTTAAAAATGTTGATTCTTTTTGGGATTTTTTTGTAATAATGCACTTGAAATTTTATTTTTATTAATTAGATTTTGTGAACACATGTGCCTGAAGAAAAAATTGGCAGTGTCCCTTTACTGGATTTTTATAAGTGTTATCTTCCCAAAGGAAAATATCCCACTCTTCACAATCACACCTTGTTTATGTTGTCATCAGTTTTTGGCAGCAACTATATTCGTGAGCAACTATTTTCATGATGAAGTGCATGAAGGGCAAAATTAGAACCAAAATATCTCATGGGCACCTTGAGAATTCATTGAGAATTTCTACTCCATCCTTCGAACCAAATATTGATGCATTCGTTTATCAAAAACAGTATCCAATATTGCATTCATTTTATGTCGCCCTCTTTTACTTTTATATTTAAAAATATTCCAAAAAAATTAAGTTTTATTACTCAGATAGGTACATTATCTTTATCAGTGATCGTTATCTTGTGATCTGCCCCATTTTTTCTACTCATCAATTATCCTTATTGTTAGTGTATTTTATGTACGACCCAAGACAATTCCTCTTCTTCCAAGGTGGCCCAGGAAGGTCAAAATGTTGCACACCCCTGATTTAGCAGGAAGATTATTGTTATCTAATGTGATATGAGATACTGTAGATTAACGACAAATACAATATATACAGCTGTCTAATACCATATTGGGCACGACTAACACATTTGCAAATCATATAATGTAATTAGCCAATGTAATGAAAATGGAAACCCTATTTCTCGGTATGCTTGGCATCATGCTTCACTTTCTAGAGTTTTTTTTTTTAAGTAAATCATTTTTTGGAAATTTGTTAAACAATTTCTTTCCTGAAGAACCTGCCGGTATAAACACTTCCTGTTTCAGGCTGACAACACTATAATTAGAATCTGCATTGTCAATCACTTTCTGTAAGAAGGTGACAATGCAGCCTTTCCATCATCAGCATGCAGGAGACGTGTGTACAAAGCACTTACACCACCTTGATGTCACCTTCCCTAATGACTCCAATGCATGATGGTGACATTTTGCCAAATTGTTGGTGAAAGTTAAGCAAAGTGAAAAGAGAAAATTGTATCAAATACTTACCGCAATTTTAATTTCCTCATGGCAGTCCATGGTAGTATACTACAACATGTATGCTGCCATGTTGATGGCAGGAAAATAGAAAATTGTATCAAATATTTATCTTAATTTTCCATTCCTGGTGCCAAACCATGGCAGCATACATGTGGTAGTGTAAAAAAAAAAGCTCTCCTAATTCGCTAAGTCTCAGGTCATGACTGCACATCCAACCTCTATTTTCTATCTACAGAGTAACTGTAGTCTCTAGTCAATGGACTGAACACACAGCAGGTTAATGTCATCCTATAAGGAAAAGAAATAACAAAATGTCACAGTGGGTCACCTATATCACACTTTCACTGTGACACATCCAGCTTCATCAGATAAGCCAGCAAGTCTTGCCACTTGTTCAGACTATTTCTGTCAGTTCCGGTTTAATTAGTACTTAATTCCTTTTACAAGTTACTGTCACGTTTCAGCTGCTGAACTTGTTCGAAAATGGCTAAAAATACCAAGCAGACTGTCTTCTCATTATCATCAGCAGCCAAAGGGTTTCTAGCAGACAGGGAGTGGACAGAGGGTAACAGAAAATCTATTTTGAGTCTAAAGTTATAAGGCTGGTGTTGTTTTAGTCAAAGTTTACCTAGCACTTTTTCTTAAAGGGTCAGTCACGCAACTCTGATATCTCAGTGTTTGGTGGATGCTGGAGAGTTACCACCTGACAGTTTCTTCTGTCTCCTGGGGACTATTGGTGAGGTCTCCGTGCTGAGTTCCTGGCTTTGTACACCTACTGTACCCATTATGAGAGGCTGGAACACACAAAAGGTGGGGTGAGCACAAACAAAATTACCAGCAGGACAGGAACAGAATCAGGAATTCTGTCAGGGAGGTCTCATTGTTGAAGTATCTAAGACCCAGGTGCCAAACCTGTGACCGTTTGGCACTTTGTGTGCAGCCTTCTGGGCCCATGTAGACACTGAACGTGAACGACATTTCCCTATGCCCTGTTATAACAGTGATTTCAAGTAGTCTTGTTTATGTCCGCATCTCCAATATTATGTCTGGAGTGTCTGACCATCACTTGTATCATATCTGCAGTCTCTTACCATCTCCAAAATCATGTCTGCAGTCTCTGACCATCTCGTGTCATGTCTGCAATCTCTGACCATTTTCTGTAGCATGCCTGTGGTCTCTGACCATCTCTTGTATCATGTCTGCAGTCTCTGGCCATCTCCCATATCATGTCTGCAGTCTCTGACCATCTCTTGTATCACGTCTGCTGTCTCTGACCATCTCTTGTGTCATGTCTGCGATCTCTGACTGTTTCCTGTAGCATGCCTGCAGTCCCTGACCATCTCCAATATCATGTCTGCAGCCACTGACCATCTCTTGTATCACGCCTGCTGTCTCTGACTATCTCTTGTGTCATGTCTGTGATCTCTGACCATCTCTTGTATCATGTCTGCAGTCTCTGACCATCTCTCACAGCATGTCTGCAGTCTCTGACCATCTCCCATATCATGTCTGCAGTCTCTGACCATCTCCTGTATCATATCGTCAGTCTCTGACCATCTTCTGTATAATGTCTGCAGTCTCTAACCATCTCCCATATCATGTCTGGAGTCTCTGACCATCTCCCATATCATGTCTGCAGTCTCTGACCATCTCCCATATCATGTCTGCAGTCTCTGACCATCTCCTACACTGTGTCCGCATCTCCTAAATTATGTCTGCAGTCTCTGTCCATCTCTTATATCATGTCCACAGCCTCTGATCATCTCCTGTACCATACCCATAGTCTCTGACTATCTCTTGTATCACCCATAGTCTTTGACTTTATTCTGTTGTGTCTGTTGTCTCTGACACTGAAGATTAAGTGAATTTAATGTGCAGCCCTTTAGTGATGTCGAGGGCCGCACAAGAGGCCCACCATAACAAGAAAGTTGACCACCACTGATCTAAGATATATAAACAGCTAGGAGATGCATCGCCTACCAGACTCCACAAAATGAGAAAAGTTTCATCTTTGTTGAGCGCCTGAAGAAGTGTCCCATTGGAAGATATCCCCTTCCTCTTTAGGTAACAACTCAAAATTATTGATTTCCTATCACTTTCGGTAACAATGACATTGGTCACCAGGTCAAAAAGAGAGAAGCAGTATGCATCCCAAAAACAAAAATGTATCAAATTGCAGGCTATCAGGTCTTAAGTGTGATGGCTGCATTTGTTTCCTTTGTTAGGCTTTACTGTCCTTTATTTTCAACTTGCGATCCAGTAAGTCTGTTATTTTTCAACTTCCTTTAACCTCCCTGGCGGTATGATTCTGTCTGGAATTTTGTACCAAAAGCGGTACAATTTTTTGCATGGAAATTTGGTGATATGTATTATAGGCCTGCAATTCTTAGTAATTACTTACTTAAACCTGACCAAAACAAGACTCTAGTAGATATTCCAGATGTGATAAATTTGAAACACAAATGCATGAATTATAATCTAATCAATAATATAATTTTATTCAATAATGCAATGAAAAATAATGAAATTTGTCAAACAAAGAAATTGCAAGGGTCCTCAAGCTATCATTGTTTTTTTTTTTTTTTTTTTTTGCGAATATATAAATTTAAAAAAAAATAAAAAACATAAAAAATTGGGAAAAAATGCAAATAAAATAAATAAAAATTTTAGAATGTCCAGCTAAAATATTACAAATTAAAAAGTGAAATTTAACTTTCAGCTCAGCTGATCCAAAAGCGCATTTGTAGGACAGCGCTTTTTTGATGCCATTTTCAAAGGCTTTTATTTGTCACAAATGACAATGGCAAGGGGCACTGAAAGGGCACTGTGTCTGATACTAAGGTGATACAGTGTAATCCTCTCAGATTACATTGTATCACCTCCTTTTTATGTGTTTGTGTTTGTGCCACATTTGAATTTCCCTCCCAGTTCTGCTCCCATGCACCATTGCTGCTGCAGGGAACGGAACTAGGAAGTCACCAGAGCGACAGACGGCGCGGCGGGGATCCCGGCGGCGATCACAGCAATCGGAGATCATCGCTGGATCGCCAGGAGAAGGTAAGGAACCCCGCTGCAGGCTCTGCACATCTACCCCGAGCGTGACTCGGGGATACCGATCCTAGCATGTAAAAACCACCCCGAGTCACGCTCGGGAATACCGCTAAGGGAGTTAACAGAACAAGCTGTCCAAACAAAGCAGCAGTTAGAGGGTTGAGACAAACCATCTACTATTGATAGGGGTGTTTACAATGGTCAGCTTTTATTCGTTTATGTAAAACGTTTATCCCAAAAGGGAAACAACTGTTGCTGTAACTTATTATAAAGTGTTAATCTATGCAGTAAGGTAAAAACCTTCTGAATGTAGCTCCTCCTCCTGCAGCCCCCCCCCCCCCCAAATACTTACCTGAGCCTGATCTTGATCCAGTGATTTACACAAGAGCCAAGGCTCTCTCAGGTTTCTTGCTCATGAATGGCTCAGATACAGCAGTGGAAGCCATTGGCTCCTGCTGCTGTCAATCAGAGGCAATGGAGGGGGACACTCAGAATGGGGCTCAGGAGCGAGCATGCACGAATGCCCCCATAGCAAGAGAATAAGGATGGGGGTTTCTCTGTGCAAAACCATTGCACAGAGCAGGTAAGTATAACAACTTAAAGTGGAGTTCCACCCAAAAGTGGAAGTTTTGCTTTAACCACTTGCCGACGGCTGATCGGCATTTGACGGCGACAAAGTGGCGCTGTAACGCGAATCGCCGTCATACGACGGCGGCCGCGAACTCGCGCCGTGTGCGCGCGCGCGCCCCCTAGGCGCGGGCGCTGCAACGGCATTTGTTACAGGGGCTTTCAATCTACAGGGCCAGGCCAATGATTTTTGGCCTGGCCCTGTAGATCGCCCTGCCAATGACATTATTCCCCTGCCTCTGTAAATGTAAACAGAGGCAGGGGAAGTTCCTTCCTCTTCCTCCCTGAAGTCCTTTTCGACATCAGAGAGGAAGAAGAAGCATCTAGAAACGTGAGTGCACCAACACTACACTAACACCAGGCCACATAGGCACATTTAACCCCTTGATCGCCCCCTGATCGCCCCCCAGTTAACCCTTTCACTACCTGTCAC
>BLSH010476519.1:217488-232460 GCA_018402905.1 Glandirana rugosa
GATCGTGAGTATGCGACACGACCCAAGGGTTGGAAGGCGGGCTACTAAAGGTCCTATTCAGTCGATCGGCGCACAAATCAACCCCCCCCCCCCGTCGCTCGCCATCCACCCACCCATCAGCCCCATACTTACCCAATCTAGGTCGCGGGCAGCTTCGGCCGCTTCCCCCTGCGTCTCCTCCTCGATGCTTCCGCCTCTGCTCCCAGCCAATATGGCTGCTTGTCCTCTCTAGCAATCGGGTCTTAAGACCCGCTTCATGGTTGGCCGAGAGAAGAAGCAGGAAGACAATAGCGAATATTAATTTGCTTATGTCACACAACTGGATATGCTCAGGGCGCAGTGCCCTGCACGCCATGATGCCTCCTTTTGCTTCCCCTGGTGTCCCTTGGTGATTGAGGCAGGCGTAGGGCTCCCACAGACGCGTCGTTCGGTGCTCGGCGTTCTTACGCTGCCCCGGCTGTGAACATAGTGGATTGATCCTGGAAATCATCGGGCGGAAGGTTGGGAACCCAGCACAGCGTATGAGTGCTAGTACGGGAGGCCAGTACTCGGACATTGGAGAGATCGTTTAACACTCCTCCACTCAGCACACACAGTGTGGCTCCCAGAGCAGCTATATGTGCATGGATCCTGGTTTACATTGGGACTACCTTTAGCCACATCGTGACCCACTCGGTCCCATTGTTACTGAGTGGTGCCAGTACTGTGCACGGCTTGCACCTGTGTGCCCCCTGTGATACCTCCGTTCTTCTTTCACCTCACCTCATGACGGCTGGAACTGTGTGTTTCCCTACATGTGTATTCTTTGCAGCTCAATCATACATGAATGGCAATTAATTTACACCTTTGTGGACCATCCATGCTATCAGGAATTGGTCTTTCCTGGTCCCCCACTCCCACAATTGTATGCATGGATGCATGGTTGTGGTCCGGACATGTTTGTTGTTTTAATTTACTGACAACGTTGTCATTTGTAGTGGTGGAGGGTCTCTGATTTAATATATGATTTGTCCTATTGATTTCTCATTTTATATTGTATTTTTCAATAAATATTTAAACTTTTTTTCTGTTTGCTATTGTTATTTGGGTTGTACCATACCCTGGTGGCTTGGAATATGGCTCTTTAAGGCAGCCTACTGTACTGCCTTGGTTTTGTATACGCAGTGCTCTGCGCCCAGAGCCCACCCTTTTTTAAAGCCAATTAGAGCCTCAGGCTCTAATCATGTGCTTCAAAAAAAAAAAACCCATTGAAATCCATGCGTCCGGTGCCCTGCATGTAGATTAGGGACCTGGCGCATGGATTAGGGGGACGGCGACCGTGTGCCACTAATGAAGCGACCGCCACTGCTGCATTGTGATACTATTCATTTTGATTGGCACCCCAATGCACAAAGACAACACACTGCTATAGTGCACAGTAGTGCATTGCAATGTGTTAGGGTGTGTTGACAACCCATTCATTTTAATTACTCACATTAACGTGCAACATAAGGCACATGATTAATAGACATGTGAACCATGTTCAGGTAGCACAGAGCGGAACATGATTGTGACTACCAGTGATTTTGCTGGGTGTAGCGTGTGCAATATATTGATATAATAGCAATGTTTGTGCATATGGCCGATAACTGAATTCAACATTTTTATTGGCCACACAGCAATTTTCTATCTTGTGACTGCAAAGACAACCGGCTGTCATAAAGTGACTGGTGTGTACACACTAGCTTTTTCTTTCATCTTACTGTAAGCAATAAACCTGAATATAAACAGAGTGTAATTAGTACAATTAGGTGTCACATTCCCAGTACTGTTATCTTCAGAGGAATGGAATTTTAATGGTCTGCTCCTTGCAAGCAACAAACTTTACTGGTAACATGTTCAACATCATGCCCTATATGTTGGGATACCTATCGTCCGTCCGGGTGTGCGCTCATCAAGGCCTGGAACCAGGCGAGGATCGCGTTCCTGTGAGAATAAGGCTCCATTCACACTAGTGCGTTTTTTGATGCATTTTGCAGTTTGCAGAAATGCAGGGAATTTTTTTTAACATGGAACATGTTCACATTAATGCTTTTTAGTGTTGTGCCTCTGCATTTTTGGAAAGGGTCGGGGACTTTTTTTCATGCAAAAAGCAGCGTTTTGCATGTAATAGACTTCAATGGGCAAGCATGAAAAACGCAAGTGCTGCTTTTTTACCGCGTTTTTGCCGCGTTTTGCATTTTGCAGTTTAAATCTGCCTAGCAACAAGTATTTTCCAAAAAAAAAATATATATATATATATATATAATATTATAAAAAAAAAACGCAAAATACAAAACGCTGCAAACACGCGGTAAAAACGTGGCAAAAAGGCAGTAAAAGAACGTGGAAAACACAGCAAAAATCAGTGAAGAAAAGCTGAAAAGCAACATGCATTGATGTGAATCGAGCCTAAAACATTAAGGCCCCTTTCACACTGAGGCACTTTCCTATCGTTTTGGTGCTAAAAATAGCGCTTCCGAAACGCTTCTAAAACGCTGCCCATTAATTCCAATGTACCCATTCACACTGGGGCGTTGTGCTGGCGCCGCATATAAAAAAGTCCTGCAAGCATGATTTTTTGTGCTTATTCTGAGCGCTAAAAATAGCTCATTAAAACGCTCATATACATTGAAATGAATGTAAAGCACTTTAAAAGCGCGTTAAAAGCGCCAGCAAAACGTCCAGAGGTTTTGGAAAGGTCAAAATACCAGGAAGTAAACAGGATGTAATGAAGGGGGATGTGCTATTTATTTAATGCCAGTGCTTCAAAAGCATTTCAAAAGCGCTTGAAAAACGCCTGGCCGTTAGTGCTAATTATAGCGCTAATGCGGGAAAAACACAGCAAAAAAGCGGTAATAACGCTTGGTGTTTTGCGCGCGTTTTTCAAACGCCTCAGTGTGAAAGTAGCCTAAGGCTACTTTCACACTGAGGCGCTTTCCTATCATCTTTGTGCTAAAAATAGCGCTTCCGAAATGCTTCTAAAACACTGCCCATTAATTCCAATGTATCCATTCACACTGGGGCATCGCGCTGGCGCAGCGTTTAAAAAAGTCCTGCAAGCATGATTTTTTGTGCTTATTCTGAGCGCTAAAAATAGCGCATTAAAAATGCCCATATACATTGAAATGAATGTAAAGCACATTAAAAGTGCGTTAAAAGCGCCAGCAAAATGCCCAGAGGTTGTGGAAAGGTCAAAATACCAGGGAGTAAACAGGATGTAATGAAGGGGGATGTGCTGTTTATTTAATGCTAGCGCTTCAAAAGCGCTTTAAAAAGGCTTGAAAAAAGCCTTTGGCGTTACAACCCCAAAACATTATATATATTTTTTCAGATACCCTAGAGAATAAAATGGAGATTGTTGCAATACTTTATGTCACACCGGATTTGCGTAGTGGTTTTACAAACACAATTTTTTTGGAAAAAATTACGCTTTTTTTAAATTAAAAAAAAAGAAAACTGTAAAGTTAGCCCAATCTTTTTATATATTCTGAAAGATAATGTTATGCCGAGTAAATTGATACCCGACATGTCATGGTTCAAAATTGCGACCGCTCGTGGAATGAAGACAAACTTTGTCACTTAAAAATCTCCATAGGCGACATTTAAAATTTTCTACAGGACAACAGTTTTGAGTTAGAGGAGGTCTAGTGCTACAATTATTGCTCTCGCTCTAACGATTGCGGCGATACCTCACATGTTTGGTTTGAACACCGTTTACACATGTGGGCATGACTTATGTATGCGTTCGCTTCTGTGCACGAGCACGGGACAGAGCACTTTAAAAAAAAAATTCTCATTTATTTTACTTTTTATTTTTACACTGTCCCTTTAAAAACATTTTTGGATCATTTTTATTCCTATTACAATGTAAACATCCCTTGTAATAGAAAAAAGCATAACAGGACCCCTTTAATGTGAGATCTGGGGTCAAAAAGACCTCAGACCTCACATTTACACTTAAAAGCAAAAGGAAAAAAAAAAAAAAAAGTTTTTCTCTTTTAAAAAAATGGCCCCTTTAAGGACGGAGGGCGGAAGTGACGTTTGACGTCGCTCCGGTCCTCCAAGGGCATAAAGTCGAGTGGGGGCTATCATGCTCTCGCTCGACTTTCTGCCCACCAGGGAAAAGGACGGGTCCGGTAAGCAGCGTAGACAACTGGGACACGGGCGAGGGGGGGGGGGGGGCGCTCCCGCCGCCACTAAAAGTGATCTTACGATGAATTTGCTGCAGAGACCACGTTTATCTTAAAGCGGACCGCCCGCCGTGGTGAAAAATACTGGGGTTATTGCAGCTATCTGCTGCCATAACAAGGGTATTTAACGTCAAAGTACCAACATATATAGACGGCGGGCGGTCCAGAAGTGATAGTATAGAGTCCCTCATTAACCCCTTCACACCAACGTAACACAAATATGCGACCTTCAAGCTTGAAAGGGTTGTACCGGGTGAGGCGTGCAGCTTTTTTTAGAGCCGATGGTCGGCTTTCTTGTGATAACAACCAATGCGACTAAGAAGCCGATCGTTTTCTATCCCAAGGAGCGGGAGGGGACCCCGCCCCCCACGCCACCTTCCACTGCTTGCCCATGCTCTACCGTCCCACCAGGAGGCCTGAGCAACCAGCCAACATGTCCGCAGGCTGGCCGGAGACCCGAACAAAGCCAGAATCAATGGGGTCTCTGATCTAGTAACCCGGAAGCGATGTCATGACATCACTTACGGTTTACTGAAGACTTAAAGGCGCCAAATTTAAAATGATGACAGCAATCAAAACAGCCAAACTTGGCGTTTTGAATGCTTTTAAGTGCAAAAGAGGGATTTGGGGTCTTATAGACCCCAGATCCCTCCATAAAGAGTACCTGTCACTAACTATTACTGTCACAAGGGATGTTTACATTCCTTGTGACAGCAATAAAAGTGATTAGAGAAAAAAAAAAATTAAAGGGACAGTGTAACAATAGAAAATAAAATAAGTAAGTAAAAAAAAAAAAATTAAAGCGCCCCATTCCTGCATGCTCGGGCGCAGAAGCGATCACATATGTAAGTGGCGCTTGCAAATGTATACAGTATTCAAACCACACATGTGAGGTATCGCCACAATCGTTGGAGCAAGAGCAATAATTCTAGCACAAGATCTCTGTAACTCAAAACTGGTAACCTGTATGCTTGAGGTGATTGTAGCTGTATTAGTGCAATTGCGACAGAGAAAATTGAGTACTGTCCGTGATACTTTTTTATTTGCACTAACATAAATTTTTTCAGAACAAGCTTTCGGGGTATCTCCCTTTCTTCAAGGTCCAAGCAAAACTGATTCACAGCAGTTTTAGCCGAATGTTAAAACAAGAACAAAAAGAGAAAAAAATCTGAGGGAAAGGAAAAAAAAAAGGAAAAACAAACACAAATCAATGTATAAGACAAATGGTAAAGAAGCTATCTGCAGGGTCAGTGAGATAGGGAGATAGGACAGGCACAACTATAGACTGGGGAGGGGAGGGGGGGGGGGGTGACAGTCACAGAGGGGGTCGTAAAACATTAGAATAGTGAGTGAGAAAACCTATATCTAAGTTTAAACCGTTATTTTTTGTGTCAAAAAGAGGAATCATTCTTAGTTCAAACGTTTTCCTTTCCTGGATAGTTCTGAAATTCCCTTTAAGAACTAAAACATTGAGGTCTACAATAGTGTGGTCCGGTTGTGAGAAGTGATGTCCCACCAGTGTGCAGAAATCATCTTCTTTATGTTCCTTGATGGAATGTCTGTGTTAATTCATCATGTAGAAACTTTTAAAGCCTCGCCTATGAAGATATTCATGTACCATAGTTTGTCGCCATTCCGCGATTGTGCGCAATTTTAAAGCATGACATGCTGGGTATCTATTTACTTGGCCTAACATCATCTTTCACATGATACAACAAATTAGGCTAACTTTACTGTTTTGTTTTTACTGAAAGTGTATTTCTTCCAAAAGATTGCATTTGAAAGACCGCTGCGCAAATACAGTGTGGCATAAAATATTGCAACGAGTGCCATTTTATTCTCTAGGGTCTCTGCTAAAAAATATACATATATTGTATATAATGTTTGGGGGTTCTAAGTAATTTTTTAGCAAAAAATACGGCTTTTAACTTGTAAGCAACAAATGTCAGTAAAAGGCTTAGGCATGAAGGGGATAAGAATGCTGTCTTGTGTCACTACACATCATCCTCATTGTATGTTGCATTTAGGGAGGCTGCTAAGCCCGTGCCTTCTCCACCATTGCAGCATAATTCTGCCACCTCACTCCCGGTGACAGAATGGGGTCCCACTGAGCACCTACTGTGGACCTCATTGCATGCTGCATGTCTGCATTTTATCGCAGCACGCTGAAGCGCAGTGCTAGGCTGTGTTGCAGTGTGAGTGCAACATTAGATGATGAACATTACATGTTGGCTCTTGGGTTTCCAGATTCCATGCCTTTTGGTGTCTCCTTTCTCAAGCTCCCCTCGATTCTCTCGACCCCCTCAAACCAGACCTTCCCCTTTTATGTCTCACACAGGGAGGAAGGTTGGCCCAAACCAAAAAGCCCAAGAGCTGCCATGCTAACAGTTAACCCTTTTCCCGGCCTGGGCAAGCCAACTTTCTAACTACACAAAAACTCACACTGTAGGTAATCTGCCCACATACCCCTATATCAGTGGCGTATCATCCATGGGTGCAGGGTGTTCACTGAACACGGGCCCCGAGTTGTGGGGGGCCCACAGTGCTCTGACCAACACTGCACGTAAGGATGATCTGTCCCTGGTTGACAGCTGGGGATTATTGGTACAGTGTGGGCTTGCACACAGGCCCACTAATTTCATGATACGCCCCTGCCCTATATATAAGAATATATATTCCATGTTTCCTGCTTATCTCTTAAAGAACATATAAGTCCTAACTGAATGACATTTAGTTTGCTCTGTACACTACATTTAATGTTCACTTTTTCAGGCTCCTGAAAAATATTGTAAATGCACATTTTTTTACCTGCAAAAACAATGCCCATTTATTATTTTACTAAAAGATGAACTTATCCTTTAATAAACAATTTCCACTAAAAAAAAAAAAAAATGAAATGCTGGCTTAACCCCTTCCCACCTGCCCTGGCGTAACACCCAGTGAAGATGGGAAGGATTGGTAATCATTGTGATTGTCTGTCACAGTGGGAAATGCTCAGAAGCTGGTCTCACCGCCTACTTATGTTCACTCGGGTCCAAAAGCTGTTCAGTCTTTGTCACATAACAATTGCCCGCCCCGTGCCGCATATGTGTGGGGTGTGGGCATTAAAGTAACACTAAAGGTTCAATTTTTAAAAACAAATAATAAATATGTTGTACTTACCTGGTCTGTGCAATGGTTTTGCACAGAGCAGCCCTGATCCTCCTCTTTGTTAATTTCTAGGGGGGCACTCATGCGGGCTCGCTCCTGAGCCTCCCTGTCTGCGTCCATTGACACAGAGCGGTCAGCTCGGCCCAGCTCCCTACTCCTTCAGCACAGCATTTGAGTAACAGCAATGGCTCTCGCTGCTATCACTCTGTCCAGGGAGGAGGTAGACAGCAGCCAGAGCCGCTGCTCTCGTGCACATTGCTGGATCGGGATCAGGTTCAGGTAAGAATAAGGGGGGTGGGGTGGGGATCCTGCAGCACAAAAGGTTTTTTACCTTAATGCATAAAATGCATTAAGGTGGATAACCTTAAGGCTTTAGAACCCCTTTAAAGCCTGCATAACCACTTTAAAGAATTTTGCGTATTCCTATTTCCTAACTGAAATAGAATGGAATTATTGTTGCTCCCAAGTTGTATATCTAAGAATAAAGCATTGCTTTAAGAAGATACTAGACTATTTTTATATCTTCTTTTTAAAGAGAGCCTGTCGCCATATTGCAAAACATTTTTTGATTGGACAAAGCAGAGAGCGTGATATCTCACCCCTGCCTCTCTACCTCGTCCAAGTAGAGAAAGCTTTGCATTCAATAAGAAAATTCAGCTTTGAATCCCAGTATAATCTCATATTATCTCGTATTTTTGTTGAAATGAATGGTCTGGCTGCCCATGTACATTAAGAAGTTTAAAGGTTCTAAAGGTAAAACTTTTTTTTTATTTATTGCATTCTCTACATTGAGGAAATAAACCTTTTTGTGTCCAAGATCCCCCCAGCCCCCTTTATTCTTGGCTCTGAGTAAGAGACCATGTCCCTTGAAACACGTCAGCCTTCAGGACCTGTACAATTCTTCAATGTGATGTGTTGTGATAATATGCAGGAATTCTGGCGTTCAGTTCCTGGATTTGCTGTGATGGGCTCATACCGACGTTGGTTTATTAGTATATAATACATATTTTGTTTTTGTCAATAAAACTTATCCAATAATAATGCACTAGGCTGGTGCACCCTTTGCTTTTTTTAATTGTTGCCCCCCTTATAATTACCTGAGCCTAATCTTGATCCAGCAGGGGCAAAGCCTCGCTGTCTGTGCCTATAGATGCAGGTAGCGGGGCTCAGGAGCGAGCCCGCACAAGTACCCCCTTAGTAAGTGGCTTCCCGGGGGGTACTCAGCAGGAGAAAGTAGCCAGGAGCGCTGGTGGAGGACCCGAGAAAATGAAGATCGGGGAAGCTCTATACAGAGGAGGTAAGTATTACATGTTTGTTATAAAAATAAAAAAAAATAAAGGTTTAAAATCACTTTAATCAATTCAAGCTGATTTTTTTCATGTACAGCATATCTAAATAAAAAATTATTTGAAAGGACATTCATTTTAAAAGTCTGTAGGGTAGGCCCTTTGACTGAATGATGATTGCGATAAAAATGACACGCTAAGGGCAATATAATTCGGCACTTTTGGTACAAAGTCCTAGAATCTGGTCTGACTACCTCCAGCTGTCAATTAGTCACATGACTGATTGCAGCACAAACATTTTTTTCCATTGATCAGGTAACATAAGGGGTAAACTAGACAGGAATAACAAGTTCTTTATATCACTGACAGTAATTATACTTCCTTAATGGGAACCTGTTATGGAACAAATGCACAGGCTTTTGTTGCTACTTCTAGAAATACCAGCTGCCTGGTGGTCATAATGATCCAAATGGATGTAATTCTTTCCAAATAACTGCCCCATAATAAGCAGGAAGATCAGTAGTCCTGCGCTCACTTGCTCCACACTTCTTCAGGGTCAGCGACTCAATAAATATTCAAGGCAGAAATAGGCAGATACCTACCATTTACAGATGGTGGCCCCAATTTTTCTCCTTCCACAGTTTCTTTTTAGGGCTTAATAACACTTGTGCTGCCCTCTGAAGAGCAACCCACAGTAAATCTATTTAAGGAAGCATTTGACAGACAACTGGGAAACATCATCACACCTCCTCACTGCCTATTTCTACCCCTTAAAGCCTGCACCACCGCTCCGTGTGCATTGCATTTATTCCTGCCATTTCACTGCACCCAGGAAGCAAAGGTGCAGAGTCCAGCCCTGCTGCCTACAGCCTGTCTATGGACTCTACACATGTGCTTCCTAGGCACACTAAAATGACAGGACTCAAGGGACATGGGTTAGATGCCCAGTGTGCAAGGGCTTAACAGGGAATGTGATAGCAGTAAAAACCTTAGGGCACGCTTCATTTCACTGATACGAGACACTATTCCTCCCACAGATACCAACAATGAGGCAATATTTCTCTCATTGACACCAACGATGGGGCACTATTCCTCAAACTGACACCAACAATGGTGCAATATTATTCCCACTGACACCAATGATGGGGCACTATTTTTCCCACTGACATTAACGATGGGGCACTATTGTTCCCACTGACACTAACAATGGGGCACTATTATTCCCACTGACACCAATGATGGGGCACTGTTATTCCCACGGACACCAATGATGGGGCACTGTTATTCCCACGGACACCAAACATGGGGCACTGTTATTTCCACTGACACCAAACATGGGGCACTATTATTCCCACTGACACCAATGATGGGGAACTATTATTCCCACTGACACTAACAATGTTGCACTATTATTCCCACTGACACCAATGATGAGGCACTATTATTCCCCCTGACACCAATGATAAGCACTATTATTCCCACTGACACCAATGATGGGGCACTATTATTCCCACTGACAGTAACGATGTTGCACTATTATTCCCACTAACAGCAATGATGGGGCACTGTTATTCCCACTGACACCAAGCATGGGGCACTATTATTTCCACTGACACCAATGATGGGGCACTATTATTCCCACTGACACTAACGATGTTGCACTATTAATCCCACTGACACCAACGATAAGCACTATTCTTCCCACTGACACCAACAATGAGGCACTATTGCTCAAACTGACACCAACAATGGGGCACTATTATTTTTTTATTGTTTTTACTGTTAATGGCAGTGATCAGCGACTTTAAGTGGGACTGCGACATTGTGACGGACAAATCTGACACTAAGTGACACTTTTTGGAGACCACTGACACCAATACAGTGATCAGTGCTAAAAATATACACTGTCACTGTATAAATGATACTGACAGGGAAGGGGTTAACACCAACGGCAATCGAGGGTTTAAGGGTGCTCCTCGGGAGTGCTTTCTAACTGTGGGGGGAGTGGGTGCACTGGATGAAAAGAGAGATCCGAGTTTCTTCTTAGCAGACCGCCATTCTGCCTTTCCTCTGAACGATCGGCGGGTACCTGGCGGCCATCGCGGCCAGCGGACCCGCTGATTGGCTCCTGCTGTGTCCAATCACAGCGGGAGAAGGTCTCTGGCGGCGCGTGCGCCCCCCAGATGGTGTGCTCAAAATCACATACAGGTATATGATTTTGAGGAGCCGGGCCACCCTGCCGCTGTGTATATGCGGTGGGCGGTCTGGAGTGGTTAATGGAACAAGCTGAAGTTAGAAGCTGATTGGCTACAATGCACAGCTGCACCAGATTTTGCACTCTCCAGATCACCCCCATTATGTCTTTAGAGGCAAAACGTCAAATGCTTCTGTGCACTTACATGCAAGTAGTAAAAACATACTTATAACAGCCTCATTTTACAATCCACATACCTCATCCTTAATCTGGAGGAAGCATTGGCGCAAACAACATATTATGAACCGTAACTGGTGATAAAGTATAATGAAGTACAATAAATGTACCACAATAGGTACTCATTCGGTGGTGGTGTAGTCCAAGAATGTGTAATCATGGTAGGTTATGTAGTCCAGAAGACTTGAAGGGTTTTCCACTAGTGCGGCTGCGTCATGTCAGAAGCAGAATCATCTTCTATACAAGAGAGCAGACGAAAAAGGCATGCGCGCCTCTAAGTGTAAACCGTATATGGTGCATATGGTAAAGATAATGGTTAGAGGTACTCACAGACGTGGAGATGAAAATCGCAGGGCAGTGTCAGTCACTGCGGGCTATATCTGGGTGTCTGTTGGCGATGCGTTGATGGTGACTTCAGCTCATCTATCCAGTAGGTGAAGAGGGACATGCGGGTGAATATTGTGGACTTCTTTAGAGTGCCATACCTCGCCACGCCATCAATGTACCATCTACCATCCTCCGCCTGGCAGTTCAGGGGTCCTCCGGAATCGCTCTCAGCTGCTGATTGGCCGGTGTAGCAGAACACCGGAATCCGGAGAAGATCTTCTGTATTAACTTCTCTTTTTCCTCTGCTCATCCTTAATCTGTCCTTGCGCACACAGCCAACAGAACCCTCCAGAACGAATTTCTAACAGTGTATGTGGTTCTGAGAATTTACGTATAAATTTTCCTAAGTCTTATCGTAAAAATTTGTGTTTGAAATGCTATCCATCTATGGCCAGCTTAATGAGACTACAAGATGCCATCTCAAAACTACGCTATTACTCCATTGCAGTTATCATCACATAGCCTGATCCTTCCAGTAGTCTCATCCATGTGTTGAGGAATGAGGCTATCCAGCATGTATTAGTTCAAGTTCTTATATGCCCCACAATCCAATCAAATCAATCAGTATCAGATCAGATAAGCTGATGAGATTGAACAATCAGATTGTATAGTGTATGGTCAGCTATAGAAATTTCCAGAGAGGTTGCTTTCCAGACAATGGATGGTAGTGAGTTCCATATTGTGGAGGCTTCATGATTAAATGTGCAAGATCCCAAAGATTTTATGGAAACTCGGTGTAATATTCCTTTTTTTGAAGAGCAGAGGGAGTGTGTAGGAGTATGGGTAGCCAGAAGTTATATCAGAGCTGTGCCAGGACAAGGGCACCCAGCACCCAGGGCGAAGATGGCAAACTGTGCCCCCCCATTCTCCAGGTGGAGGAGTGGACATAGCTAATAGCGACAAGCATATGTATGAAATGTTTGTGGCATGTGCCAAAATAGTACCAATGTTTGTGGTAAACTGCAACAAACTGAAGAGTTTAAAGTTGGTGCACAAATACAGGACTAACAATGGTTATGACAAAAAAAAACTTGTCCCTGGGCTGGTGGCATCACTGAAAGGAAAAAATGTCCCTGTCTAAGTGGTGTTTACGAGGGGGTACTGATAAGTATTGTGCCTTTCCCAGAAAAAAATTACCTAGAAAGCTGTAACTGCCACACTATTCTACATATTCCCCCAGGAAGTCAATGCACTTGCGACATCTGTCCTGCAGCTTCTTAAGTCCCTGCAAACAAAATTCTTCCGACTGCTGGTGTAACCACTAATTTGCAAAATTAGTTACCTCCGGAACACTCCCAAATCGTTGTCCCTTTAGGTGTTTTTTGAGATTGGGGAACAGATGATAGTCAGAAGGAACCAGGTCAGGCGAATAGGGTGGGTGGGGCATCACTTGAAAGCCTAAGGAGGTCAGTTTTGCCCTTGTTTCAGCTGCAGTGTCAATAAAGTACAGTAATATGTTTGAACCCTCTTGGAGGTAGTCCACCACCAGAACTCCTTTCGTATCCCAACAAACTGTTGCCACTTGCTTCTGAACTGACCTATGCACACGGAACTTCTTTGGCCTGGGGAGCCACTGTGCCTCCATTCCTTAGACTGTTCCTTTGTCTCAGGATCATAACAGTAGATCAATGTACCAGTTTGTCCAGGAAAACTCACTCATTTCTTGCAAAATATTCCAAAACAGACACCAATGTCACCACACGTTTCCTCTTTTGTTCGGTTGTCAAAAGTTTTGGGATCCACTTTGCTGCAAGCTTTCTCATTTCCAAATGGATAATGGCACCAACTCTTTCACGTGATATTCCCAGATATGTAGCAATATTTTTGGCTGATATTCTGAGGTCCTCCATTATCATGTCATGGATGGCCTTCACATTTGCAGGCACAGAGACAGAAACAGGCCTTCCACTGGGTTTCTCACTTTCAACATCGAAATGGCCAGTTTTAAAATTGACAACCCAACGTTTAACTGTTGCATATGAAGGGCCACTGTCACCCAAAGTTTGTGACATTTCATAATGGATCTGCTTCGCACCTTTCCCTTGGAGAAACAGGAACTTGATTATGGCCCTATGCTCTTCCACATTAAAATTTTCTGGAGGTGCTGCCATGTTCAATTTAGACCTGAAAAAGAAAGATAGGTTAAAATAATTTTTGCACAATTGAATATAGACAAATTGGGCAGTACACCCTGCAGTTTACAGCTTCCTAGCTCAATTTTTTTCTGGGTAAGGCTCAATACTTATCAGCAACCCCTTATATTAAGAGGAAAAATGGTGCTGTATCAGTGTCATTGGGGAAAAAGTGGTGCTACATCGCTGGTGTCAGTATGAGGACTGATAGCGTGGACATGGAACGGAGGGGATGTGGGCTCTGAGGGGTGAATAGAATGAATGGGAGATGGGGGGGTGGGGTTTCTTAGGCAACCCCAGAGATCCAACTACACGACCCAGAGAGAGGTCAATTGGGAACGAGAACACAATCAAAGGGGAAACAGACAAGAAGAACCCTACAAACCACAGAGATAGGAAAGAGAAAACAAGCCAGAGGAAAATGAGGGGGGACAAAGAAGAAGAAGAGAATAATAGAGCAAGGCATTTTTAACCTTAGTGATGTAGTATTTAATGAAGAAGAACTAAAAGTATTGGACTTAGGTCTAACATACGCACCAGAAAAGGACTTGGACAAATTCAAGGCATTCATTGACTTGCAAAAGTTTATACGGAAAATTAATATAAAACAATTTTTGCCCTTAAAAAAGATAAACAACAAGAGCAAAAACAAACACAATATAAACACACAGAGTTGAAAAATAAATTCATTTTTAATCCAAAAATGTCAACTAATGAAAGTCTAGAGGTTTTAAAAAAATGGTGGAAGGAGACATCAAGAAACTGAAAATAGGAAAATCAAAGAAAAAAGATATATGGAAAACTATCAAGGAAATAGAAAAAAAGAAATGTGATTATACGCCCAGCAGACAAGGGCGGAGGACTGGTCATTTTAAACAAAAAGGAATACGAAATAGAAATGCAACAACTGCTAAACGTGGAAAACAAAAAAAAGCTGAAAAAAATTGTTTAACCACTTCAGCCCCGGAAGGATTTCCAGCTTTAGGACCGGAGCCCTTTTTGCGATTCGGCACTGCGTCGCTTTAACTGAAAATTGCGCGGTCGTGCGACATTGTACCCAAACGAAATTTGCGTCCTTTTTTTCCCACAAATAGAGCTTTCTTTTGGTGGTATTTGATCACCTCTGCGTCATTTCTGATCGCCGCTATAAACAAAAGAAGAGCGACAATTTTGCAAAAAAACCCAAATTTCTTACTTTTTGCTAGAATACAAATCCAAAAAAAAAATATAAAAAAACATTTTTTTTCACCGTTTTTGGCCGATTTATATTCTTCCTCATATTTGCGATAAAAAAAATCGCAATCGGCGTTTATTGATTGGTTTGCGCAAAAGTGGTCGCGTTTACGGATGGTGAGAATTCATTTCTGGGGTTTTT
>BLSH010476519.1:240264-254185 GCA_018402905.1 Glandirana rugosa
ACGATAGGTTTTTCGAATGTAAAAAAAAAACCCGACTTCGATGTGAATTTTTTACATAGACAAGGCTGAATGTTTCTTTAAGTTGAATTCTTGTTTGGATGTCAGGGATAGAACAAACATTGGGCCCCAGGCGGACATATAGTATATCCATTATTGTATATAGTTTGTTTATAATTAACATTTCACGCCATGATACATATATTTATTTATTTATGAACGAGTTTTCACATGACACTAATGAAGAATGTATATTTATTAAGGATTCGTTTTAAGTATTTCACACTTAGGTCAAAATTTTTACTCATGTAGGTAATATAAAGTACGATTCAGATAATTCCTTCCTCTATTTTGGCAACATATGTGTTGTGCCCAGTTTTCATTTTGGTGATCCCATTGTATTTTTTCCTTCTATCACTAATGTACCTAAAAAAGGTTTTATCTCCTTCCTTAATAGACTTAGCATGAAATATAATGGATGTACTCATTTTTAAAACTGGATTCACACTTTATGAATTTTGCTTAGGAATTATTTATATGTAAGAAGTAATCACAGTACACTTTTGAGCAAGTATTTATTTATTTATATACATAGTACCGCACTTTACAATTAATATTTGTTTGATATATGTTATTACCTATATGATATACAGGCGGACCCCGGGTTACAAACAAGATAGGGACTGTAGGTTTGTTCTTAAGTTGAATTTCTTTGTAAGTCGGAACAGATACATTTTTTAAGTGTAGCTTCAGCCCAAAAAAAAAATGTAAGCTTTTTGGATAGCATAGGGAAGGGTTAACATCCCTGTAATGTTTGTTTTGCTGTCTATGTTTCTGTTCAGAAGATTTCACCTCACTTCCTGTCCCAATGATAATTGGATTTCGAAAATTTTGGGTTGTTGTGGAAACAAACCTTGGTGATAAAGCATCAGTGGAGACACCTTTTCCCGTAATAACTCTTACAGGAGTGAATTTCCCTTCCTAGGGGTAGATTTCCTGTCACTTCCTGTTGTTTCCCTCTGTTTGTAAGTAGGAGTCGTTCGTAAGTCGGATGTTTGTAACTAGGGGACCGCCTTTAGTAAGAACCGCGCTAAGCCTACTAAACAAACTCCATTCGTTCAGATATGTGGCTATCATTGGATAAAGTTGGGCGGTATAAACACCGCACAACTGCTTGCTTTTACTGCCCTCCATCCACACACGTGAATGAGCCTCTAAGGCCTTGTTTACACTTGAGCGTAAAAACACGGTTGATACCCATTTTTACTGTCTCCCAATCGCCCCCTGAGATGCAAAGGCAGCCATATATGGGGTATACATCTGCGTAGCAAAAATTATTCTCAATTTGATGGGCAGTGACACCTACTGAACGCAACCCATGCAAGTGAAAATGGCTGAGCTGCAACCACATGCAATGTACGTGGTTTTGGTATGGTGGTGCAGGATTTTAGGGGGTTAAAACAGGTGGTGAGGGGGTGAAATAGTACCTGGGGTCTGAGGAGGGGAGGAGAGGTATAGGGCTGAGTCCCTCCACCTCCTTACTTTGTACTCATAAATCACACAATCTAGAATGGAGGCAGCTTCTCCTTCCCCTCTTCAGTCATGTGATGAGTCACATGATGGGGTTAAGAGGAAAAAGGGCAGTCTGCCCTTAATCCTCAGCTGCTGTGTGCTAGCACTGAGCTGAATTCTCAGTGCAGGCTGTCTTCCACCCCCTGTAGGCTGGGGGGGCAGGAGAAAGCTGAATCCTCCCTATATCAGCTATCGGCCGCTGCTCCTTCTGACAGGAGCGATGCTGCAGTCACTTCTGTCAGTAAGGAGAGGGACAAGTGGCTTAATTTGCAGCACACTCCCCCTCAGCACCGTCCCTTCTGCCGCCCCCCCCCCCCCCCCAAGCACACCTTGTTCCGGCCATGTATCAGCGAGATGGGGTCCAAGTTATTTATGGCTTTGCAAGTAAGTATTAAAAAGATATCCACTATTTACCTGGAAGCCAACTGCATGAGGCAAAGAATTGGTGGCAGTCACAGGGTTGGTGGGGGAGTGCCACCTATGTTCTGTGCCAGCTGCAAATGATGTAATTCTTTCACAGGGAGACCATAGTAGAGGAAGTTGAAGCAATCCAATTTGGGTGTTACAAATACACGGATTCGTTTTGGCATATCCTCTGCCAAAATCAGAATTTTGATTCTTGTAATATTTCTGAGATTGTGGAAGGAGGACCTGCTAACATCTTAAACATGCTGAAACATGCTGTTTATATGAAAGCTCAGTGTCCAGGAGCAACCCCAGGCTGCTCAAATGGTCTGAGAACATAAGAAGGTTATACCGGCTGGACCTGTTTGTTGCCACTTTGAAGTTAGTCTCAGCCCCCCAATAGCAAGAATTTCTGACTTGTCTAGGTTCAGTTTTAGCTAGTTACAGTCCATCCATTGTGTACGTCAGGGAGACGCTGTCATCAGTGTCTGGTTTCAATCACATTGAGTATCATGTGTCATCTGCATAGCAATGGTTGTGGAGACCATGGCGCTGGATGTTATTTCCCGGTGTGATCATGTATATGGCAAATAATATTAGTGATAGAATGGAGCCCTGTGGCACCCTGTAATGCATAACTTCCAGCTTTGGAGATTGTGAAAGAGGGACACCTCGGTCGCTTGGCACAGGCACCATTCAGAGAATGCTTTGCATTTTCTTAATGACTGTAGGACATTCTCTGATTGGAAAAGGTGGAGAGAGTGATGTCACTGCCCCACCTCTCTGTAATGTTCAATCAGAGAATGCTTTTCATTCATTGGAAAAATGCAAAGCATTCTCTGAATGGCGCCCATGCCTAGCATCAGAATTCCTATGTTCGCACTGCAGCAGGGCAGCCACTAAGCACAGGACCTGGAGTAGCAGTGTCTACTACAGTGACTTCCAGCTTTTAGAGCAGGAGTCTCCAAACTTTATAAACAAAAGGCTATTTTTACTGTCCTTTGGAATTTAGGGGTCCTGATTGTGATCAGTGGAAGTAGAAGATGTCCTGGCAACAGTGCGAGCAAGCAATGCTTCATCTTTGGTATTGGGGGGGAGGAATAGTGTCTTATTGTTGGTGATAGTGGGAGGAATAGGGCCCCATCATTGGACTCACAAGCTGGACTAATTTAAAAATGCCATACATGGCATCAGTGTCCATGGGAGAAAGAATCCTGTGTAGAGTAAGAGTGGACCATTGGGGGAAACAAAAAATTGGTGGCAGTGTTGAGAACTGGTGTCAGTGGGGGTTTGAGGGGTATAGTAGAGGTCAGTGAGGGGCAGAAGAGCAACATGGTGGTCAGTGGTGACTTATAAAGTACATTAGTGGTCAGTTGGTGCTGGAGGAGTACGTTGGTCTTCACTGGAGGCTGCATTAGTCAGTGAGGGGCTGAAAATGTACATTGAGGGTCAGTGGGGACCAGAGAGGTATGTTGTTTGTCAGTAGAGGACTGATGGGGTACTGTTGTGGTCAGTGGGCACTTCTCTTGTAGTTGTCTATGTCCCATGTCTCAGCTCTCTCCTCCTCCCTGCCGAAAACTATGCAGATTTTGCCAGCAGATCACACCACCCACAGTTTTTGCACAGAGCAGGTACCAAGCGCACAAACATGTTTTCCTGTTCTTGGCTCTGGGAGACAGATCTGGTCCAGGGGATGCTGGTATTGTGTTTTAATTCCAGGACAGTCCCACTAAATCTGGGACAGTTGGGAGTATGCCATAAAGTAATGGAAGTGAAGAGGATGAGTGTATTCCTGCTATGACCCTTTCAGATCTTCCTGACAGGTACTTGTGCTTTATACCCTCTTACACAGAGCAACTTTCAGCAATCCAATAAGATGTTTTGTTCCATGGTGGAAAATGTGGCAGTAGGAGCAAATAGAATAAGGATGGCATAAGGATGGCACATTCTCCTTTTCTTAATAGGTCATTCAATAGGCAGTCCAGTGGCGTTTCTGTGCTGTGTTTTTAAATGAAACCAGATTGAAATTCATTATAAATTTTATTTTTTGACAGTCAGGCTTCCAACCTGTCAGTGAAAAATTACAAATGAACACAAAATAACTCATACGTCTTTGTGAAGTACCCTTGTGATGATTCATTATAAGTGGTAACACCACTGAGCAAAAACAATACAAGTTCCAGCAGACTACTTATGTTTATTCCTTGTAACCGTCCTTCATCAAGAATGCTAATTGCACTCCGGTACCCACAAGAGGGCACACCTATAAATCCTTGCATGTAAACAATATAAACCACAAAATACAATATGTTCAGTAAAAAGTTAGCACCACATAATGAATACTTGTTAAAAATAGACAAAAGTTTCTCTTGTGGTCACGGTTGCTGTAAATACTTCTGCAGAATGGCTCATAAAACTGCAAGCAAGACAATTACTGCTTCATTAAAACAATGTGCAAAACACCGCTTCAAAATAAAATGGAAGGCACGATAAAAAAAAAAGAAAAAAAAAAAACCTGAAATGAAGAATTTTCTGTTTAGTGCAATATTTTTGCTCCTTTCAATGTTATTGAACTGGCTGCAGTCCTAAATCTTAACTTAACAATTCACGCCGAAAGCAGAACAAGTTTTCACGCATTGATTTTTCCCTCTGCAAACTAAGTGCATTGATTTTAATGTACTATGTAATGCAACTGAACCAGCAAAAAAAGGATTTTTGTCAGGCTTCATTTCTAGGCTTAGGTTAGTTTTAATCTATTTTTATGTGATTAGCAATAATTTGTGCATTGCAAGTGTGAAAAAGTCAATGATCTTCTTTTTAAATGAATTAAACGTGTAACGGGATGCATTCTCTTAAAGTGGAACTCCGGCCAAAATGTTTACTTTTTTTTTACATTTTGGATAAGAGTTCAATCCTCAGTCAGGTTTTAATTGCTGGTGTGAGAGGATGGAGGCGACAGAAACACAGTGGGGTTGATTTACTAAACCTGGAGAGTGCAAAATCTGGAGCAGCTCTCCAAAGAAACCAATCAGCTTCCGGGGTTTTTTTTTTTTGTCAAAGATCAAAGTTGTTGTAAAGGCAGAAGATTTAAAACCGTCCGTGTGCAATTTGCACAAGAGCCTCGGCTTTCCTGGGACTCCTTCTCCTCACTGCCTGAGACAGCAGCGAAAGGCCATTGGTTCCCACTGCTGTGGCTTGCTATTGTGCACTGGTCAAGAGTGAGGAGCCAGGAGTGCCGGCGGGGGACCCGAGAACAAGAGGATCGGGGTTGCTCTGTGCAAAATCATTGCACAGAGTGGGTAAGCATAACATGTTGGTTTTTTTTTTTAAAAAAAGCTGAACCTTTAATACCACTTCAGTTGAACAAGCTTAAGTTAGAAGCTGATTGGCTACCATTCACAGCTGCACCAGATGTTTGAGCTCTACAGTTTTAGTAAATCAACCCCATTATGTTCAGCATAGGAGTTGTTGTCATTAGAAGTCACATTTACCTAAAGTGTATGTGAAATTCTTTGATTTGCTGCCCTTTGGCAGGAGGACTGTAGCCAAAAATAACAAGATCAAATAATTAGACCATTAAACTGACAAAACTAGCTTTTTCTGCAATATTCTCCTTCAGTCCAGAGATTTTTCTGCCTCTAGATATCCTCAGTCTGATGGCCAACATCATTCAACTCACCTCCTCTGAACCCAGGTCATCTTGGACCCACCCCAGCACAGTGATGAGCTCATCTCTCTGTCACTCTGTCTTCTCCTCTATCAGCATGCTTTCTGTCAGTACATGAACTGATTGGCTCCTTGTGCTGCTTCTGCCTCTTACACTCCAGCTCCGCTATACAGGGACTGCAATAGGCACAGGGTCAAATTCAGATATTTCATTAGACCGGCTTCTGTTGAACAGAGAGGGCTACACACAGATTGAAATTTGGCTGGTTCTTGACAAATGTCGATATATGTATACCGAACTTAAAGTGTTACTAAACCCACAACAGGAAAATATGTCTATATATGCAGGATAGCATGCTTGTTATACTCACTGTGGAACTTAAGGGGTTAACCCTCCGCATTGTGTAAAAAGGCTCTTTGATCCTAATTGCATATATCCTCCCCCTCCTGCAGGGTCTCTCATGGCAAGGCCAGATAAGACCCAGTGAGGGAAGTACTGCTGCACATGCTCAGTTTGGTCTCTATTGCTGGAGAGAATATTTCCTTGTTGAGCTGAGCTAGCCAGGTCACATGATATTGACATCAAACGTGTGGGTGTGTATACAGATACTAAATGACAGCTCAGTCCTACCCCCTCCTCCTCCATGCCCAGTAACTAAAAAAGAACACAGTGAGTGGGATCTCACATCTTGATTGATGGATGCTCCACCTCCCATAGAGGACACAGGCTGTAGTGGAAATCTCCTCCTACCTGAACACTCAGCACTCAGGCAGACCCTGCAGTTTATCATGTGACCGTGGTATACAGATCAGCCAAAAAGGTATAGAGTGGCAGTACTTTCATGTAAAAAGAAGATGTATAAGCTGTGGGCACTGCGGGGGCGAATTAACTCTTTTCATATTACTGGGTTTAGTAACACTTTAACCTGTGTAAGAAAGTTATATATACTTATCTATTCTTAGCCTGCTCCAGTCCAGTCATGTGAACCAGCCTTCCTGTGTCAGTCAGCAGCAGCTGCAGGCAAGAAGAGGGACCACCGTCAATGAATGGGTCATGGGAGCCTGTTGGTGACGTCACTGCTCCAGGCTTTACCAGCCGTTGTAAAATGCTCTCTCCATTCCCCTGCAACCGCCAATGGCTGACACAGGTAATCATGTGACCAGATCAGCCTGGCGCAGGATGGAAATAGGTAAGTATATACACCTTTCTTACACAGGTTAGTCAGCATAGGTATTAGGAGGGGGAGGGAACATTTTAAAGACAAGTTTTAGGCCTCTTTCACACGGGCGGATCGTTCGGGTCCGCCTGCCAGTTTTTCAGGCGGACCCGAACGGACGCTTCATTGTTCTCTATGGAGCAACGGATGTCAGTGGTACATGTCCGCTGACACCCGATCCGCTCCGATCTGCCAAAAACAGACGGATGGAGACCCTATTTTCCATCTGTCTGGCGGATCGGATCGGATGAACACGGACAGACGGTACGTGTTCATACGATTCTCCATAGAGGAGAATGGAGCTGTGACAGGACAGTCTCTGCACGGTGCAGAGACTGTCCTGTTATCCGCAGGCTCAGCGGGGATCAATGGATGGATGCCCGCTGAGCAGCGGAGCCTGTCAAAATGGGCTCCACTAGTGTGAAAGAGCCTTTGCTGTAACTATGAAAACTTTATACATCCCCTTTAAGTCTTTTGCTGAAGATGGTGGGATGATGGGAATGCCCCATTTTGACCTAGTGTGTGATTTTCAAAGTCTAACTATCATTATTTGTCTTGTCGGTTAAATTTGCATGGAATAAGTCAGCATGTAGAAAAGAGACGCAGAGACAAGGTTCGGAAATGGAATCTTGACGGCAGCAGAACAGCTGGTAAATGAGTTTCCCGCTGTTTACACAGGGAATCAACTTGTTTGCATGTGCATAGCAACTTATAATAGCATATCTTCTAATATACTTCACAGGATGTTCCGTAAGTTCATAACTCCATGGAAATTAGTTTTAATGTCTAGTTCCCAACTAGTTGAGACAGATTAAACTTTCTGCCACTGGTATGTTTAACTTTATAAAATCCTATTTCTTTACAATGCTAGATTAGTACAGTGGTTCTCAACCTCAGTCCTCAAGTACCCCCAACAGGCCATGTTTTCAGGTTTTCCTTTATCTTGCACAGGTGCTTTAAATCAGAGTCAATGGCTTGGTATTTTGATCAGCTATTTTATCTAAGAGAAATTCCCACATCATGGCCTGTTGGGGGTACTTGAGAACCACTGGATTAGTAGATACACTATATGGTCAAAGGTTTGAGGACACCTGACCATCACACAGATATGAATGTGCAGGACATCCCATTCCGAAACTATGAGGCTGGCCATCTTTGTGGTCTCCAATCCTCTGGGGAGACTTTCTATGAGATTTTGGGGAGTGCCTATGGAAATTTCAGTCTATTCACCCAAGAGCATTTTTGAGGTGAGGGCAAGAAGACCTGACTCACAATTAGCATTTTAATTCATCATCATTTGTGTTGTTTCACAAAGGATTTATTAGGTTTTTATAAGATGTTACAAGATAATTGGAGACGGGTAGGAGCGGTATAGAAGTGATAGTGATACAAATAAAAGGTCAGAGTCAGAGGTGTAACTAGAACCTTCAGGGCCCCGGTGCAAAAAATTATGAAGGGCCGCCTAACCCCTGGCCAGGGGCCCTTCCCTCTTCCCACTGATCCTGGGGCCCTTTACTCCCATTGTGGGTCCCTTTATTACGTTACCGCAGCGGGGCCCTTTCACAAGTTCTGCAGCAGGCCCCCTTTCTGCCATCTTCGGGTCTCCCCATGGTGGTAAAATGCCAGGGTCCAGTCACAATTGCAACCTTTGCAATCCTGATAGTTCCCTCACTGGTGTCAGTAGTTTCTAATTTTTTTTTTAATTTAGTATTTTTTTTTTACCATTTAATTTTATTTCTTTTGCAATTTTATTTTTACATTTTTTTACATTTTTCTTTAGGAGCTCTGTTGGGGGGCTTTGATGAGATATCAGGGGTCTAAACAAACCTCAGCCTCAGCTGCACAGAATGAATGGACAGGAATAGCTGTGCACTGAGCCTCCCATTCATTCAGAAATGGAAGTATAGTAAAAAAACAGTTTACTATGCTTCAGTTATGCATGAACCAATTGGTACCAATCACTGACTCAGAAAGGAAGGAGCCGGCAAATTACAAATTTACCGACCCGTTCTCATCTCTCCATCCTGACACATCTTCTACATCAGCTAGCAGGAGAGAGGAGGGGGAAGACAGCAGCTCTGTGGGGGGGGGGGGGGCAGGGAAGCACACAGGGACCCTGGGAACAGCAGAAGACAAGTAAACTGGATGGAGGAAAATGGATATTGGGTCCTCTAAATGCCAACCCCGCCATCCCTCCTATTCAGGTGTACAAGGGAGGCACACGGGCCCCCTGAAACATGGGGCCCAGTTGCAATTGCAGCCCTTGCAACCCCTATCGTTACACCACTGGTCAGAGTAAGGCTTACTAGGTGTTTAACACAGTACATGAGCAAAGAACATCGGCCAAAATGAATTGCACAAAACAGAAAAGGTAGCTAAGACGAGGTTCATATGGAGATCAAGTGCAATGTACTAACCAGGAAGGGAGGAAATGCACTTTTCTAATGGTAAGAAGTGCCCTGCTGAATGGTAAAGGGCTATAGAAGAATTAGAGACAGAAAAGAGAGAGGTAGAGGAACTCGCCTGGGAGAAGAGAGAGGGAAAGTAAAAAGGGAGAGGGAGGGGATCCCTCGTGGGCCAAACAGGGGAACCTGGCACATCACAATTTCTGTTGGAACAGCCACTTTTAGTCTCCAGCAGAAGCCTGTATGACAGGGTGACAATGCAGGAGCACAATTGGGAGGCAGCAACAACATGTTGTCATCCCATAATATGAAGTGCCTGGACATGGACCTTTAAAGCAGGATCCCCTGGTATTATTATTTTAATGAAAGCTGCACTTTTAAAATGCCTGAATATAACTTAAAATTACCCTAAAGGGTATTTAAACCCCAACAATTAATTACATTTTTATTTGATCTGTTAAATATACCATTGAAAGCATTTTGTTATATGTGTTGATAAGTACCAAAATACCCGTTGATCCTGCCAGAAATACAAGTGAGCTCATAACTTCCTGTGTTCTCCTGTATTCTGTTATCAGTTACTTTGTTCTCTAGGGTTTACAGAACCGTGCCCTTCTATGTTACAGACAACAGTGGGGGTGGGGGAGTAGTGTTGTCCTATCCTGTTTCTGTCATCCTGATACAGTATAATGAATGAGTGTTGTCGATGTGAAAAAATATTTTCCTTATGACACAGGGTTGAAATGTAACTGCTCTTCTTTTCGACTGGTCTGTCTACTTTTAGAAATGGGATATATTCAAATCTGAAAGAAGCTGTATAAACAAATTAATCCAAAGGATGGCTTAGCTACACGCACAAAACCATCCTGCTTGCAAGTCAAATCATTTTGAAACCCCTCTTCTTCAGGAAAAGAGCATTACTATATCTGATCTTTGAAATCTGTATTAAATTGTATAAATATTTCTCACTCTAGATAACGTGGACCTACAATGCCAATCCCGGGGGTGTACCAGAAGGTGGCAGAAGGGCAGCAGTCTCAGAGGAAGACGGGAACGGTGGAAACCCCCAAAAAGTTCAAAGGACAAGACTTCAACAGCCTCCGGGAAACTTGCCTGAATAGGAGGCAGTTGTTTGAGGATGATGTATTTCCTGCCAGCCTCTATTCTATTGGACAGGATTTGCTGTCCCAGGACAAACTACTCAGCATTAAATGGAAAAGACCCAGTGTAAGTAACAAGCCATTCAGGATTGGGGAGATTTAAAAGGTTCAGTTGAAAGGGGCAAACAGTGCTTCCCTACAATATGTAGGCAAAAAAAATGCAAACCTGACAATTAGGAAAGGGTCCTTTGGCATCCAAATCAAGGATGCAAAAATGAAAAATGTGTACCCCCCTGGCTAACCCAGCTGAGACAGACCTTGATAATCTGTATGTACAATGGCCAGATTAGTGCAGGGAACAGAAATGACGAACACTAGGCTGGGCCCTTGCATTGTAATCACCTGGTTTATGGTTAAATATATGTGGTTTAATCATAACCAGCATGTTAAAACAAAGTCATGTTTCTACAAAAATGATCCTTACTAAAATGTTTTCCTGTGAACTACAGTAGTTTTAACTCATCAAATGTTATGCAAGTCTATGGGGTGATGGGAGAGTTTGACAGTCACAGTGCAGGAGTCACCAATGGCAATGTAGAGGCAGGAGAGTCGCCCGCCTATTGGCCATGATCGTGTAGTGGTTAGTACTCTGTGGAGATTCATTTGGATTGGAGGACTTGGCATTCTATACGGGTTGGCACACGCCTGTTTCCACAACAACACTAATAATTACTATAACGATTATTATTCATCATACATTTTTACAACACCACCCCCAACACGACACCCAAGGCCTCTCCTGCTTCTCACCAACCCTCCTGTTGATACATGGGCAAAAAATAGGCAGATGTTATATTTTGGGGGCAACAAACTGACAATTGTAACTTGTTTAAAACAGCCAACATGCAGCCAACAGATGGGCAATCTATTTTCCAATTTCCAATTCTAATCTTCACAATCATGGTAAATGGCAGAATTTGGAAGAAATGAAAGAATTCCCCATACCCCTATCTATCCCTCTACCATACCTATCTATCTTCAAATAGCTATGTCTGGTAGCTGTGTCTTCCTCCATAGCTCTGTTATCAGCCTGATAAGTTCTCACTCATTCTGGGAGACGGAGGAGGTTGCTAAAAATAGATTAGCAGGCTGCTAAACAATACACAGGCAACCTTTGTATGTGTGGGAAGGGGGTGTGTTATTTTCCTTCAATCAACTCACAGTCTTTCACAGTGTCCAGGAATCCTCTCCTCCTACATAGAAAGGGGGAAGTGGAAAATCTAACAGAATGAGCGCTTTCTAAACAGTATATCAAGATGAAGACAGAAGATATACATGTAAGACCTGTATAGGGAGGTTTGTTTCATCTCTGTGTATCATCTGAGGCTGTTCACTTCACTGGGTATATGGAGGGTTTACATCCAATTTAACTGTTAACAGCTTTGTGTATTTAGCTTTGTGAATGGTTAGTTTGTGAAGCAATAGAGATCAAAAGTCAGTAGGAGGTAATGCAGGGAATAAGTGTCAGAAGTAAATATTAAAGAGTTTAAGGGTCAGTAGTTTGTAACACAGAGTGCAAAGGTCAGAAGCATGTAATGCAGGGCTCAGTGATCAGAAGTAAGTATAGAGAATAAGGGACATTAGTAAGTAGCTGAGTTCAGGTGTCAGTAGTAACCCAGAGAATAGGTGCCAGAAGTAAATATTGCAGAGTTCAAGGGATAATAGTATGTGATTAAAACATAGCTGACAAAGTCTTATTGGTCGTAACGCATATGAGGGGAGGAGCTACGTACTGATGACGTCACCTGCTCCTATCCTGTGAGATGTAACTCAGTGCTCCGTCTATCTGTTATTGTGCTTTTTGGGTCTGGTTCAGGTGCAAATTCAGGCAAAAATTTGCACCTGAACCAGTGAACAGGAACGCACCAGAGCCCGGACTGCAAACTGAAGGAAGGGGCAAAGTTCCCCAGTAATGCAAAACATTTCAGTAGAGGAGAGTTACATAAAAGAAGGAGCAGAGTCTTCCAGAAGTTCAGAATAATTCCTGGAGAGGAGAGTTAGAGGAAGGAGCAGAGTATCCAGTATTGTAGAGTATTTCAGGGAAGTAGAGTTAGAGGTCTGAGAGGATGAAGCAGAGTCCTCCAGCAGTGCAAAGTATATTAGAATAGGAGAGTTGGATAGAGGAAGGAGCAGAGTCTCCAACAGTGCAAAATATATTAGAATAGGAGAGTTGGATAGAGGAAGGAGCAGAGTCTCCAACAGTGCAAAGTATATTAGAATAGGAGAGTTGGATAGAGGAAGGAGCAGAGTCTCCAGCAGTGCAAAGTATATTAGAATAGGAGAGTTGGATAGAGGAAGGAGCAGAGTCCTCCAGTAGTGCAGAGTATTACAGGAGGGGAAAGTTATATATAAAGAAAGGAGCAGAACCCTTCAGCAGCACAAGGCAAAGGATGTAATCTCATTGTATGCTGGTATAGGTGCTGTTTATTTCCAAAAATATGCTAAGTTATGCATTTATTACTTTTCACTCTCAAAACTGGACACATTTTCCAGGACACTACAAATGACAAGGAATAGTGTTCACATTTCTTTGTATGTTCTTCATGAAAAAATACATTTACACCATTAAAACCATTATTGTGCAGGGTTTATCTTATCAAATTAGCTTATATCATTAGCTAATATTGAATTGTAGGAGCTCCTACGCTGCACAATGGGACACCACAAACTAATATGTACAAATAAGGTGTGCACCAGCGGGAGGTTTGAGCCATTCATTAGTAACGTATTGTGACAGGGTGATTTTGGAAAATAATAACTGCTTGGAATAAATCCTGTTTCCAACTGCTGGAGATAACTTTGTAATACAGTTATTCAAATTATATTTGGCATGGGATGACTTAGGTGGTGCTAACTTTTCCAAATCAGTACAGCCCTATCTTGGCCAGCAGAGCTGTAGTGGTAAATAAATTGTGGGACAGTATTTCACACCCGAATGGTAAATAGAACATGTGATCCTAGATCTGGTACACAGTGTTTTTGCTAGATTATAGCCTTGGCTTATGTCCAGACTAATATTACCATCTATTACCCATCACCAAAATCTCATATACAGTTTAACCACTTCAATACTGGGCACTTTCACCGCCTTCCTGCCCCGGCCAATTTTCAGCTTTCATCGCTGTCTCACTTTTAATGACATTTGCGTGGTCATGCAAAACTGTACCTAAAAGATATTTTTATAATTTTTTTGAGACAGATAGAGATTTATTTTGGGGGTATTTAAAGTGGAGGTCCACCCACCCCTCTAAAAATGAAAAGCCAGCAGCTACACATGCAGTAGCTGCTGACTTTTAATAATAGGGCACTTACATGTCCTGGAGTCCAGCGATGTCGGCACCGCAACTGATGTTTCCATCAGCAGTTAGGTGCTGCCGCTAAGGGAACCTGGCAGTGCAGCATTACGGCTTTGCGGCCAGGGCCCTACTGCACATACGCAAAGCACGCTGCACTCTCATACTGGCCCGGTGGCGGGGGAAGGAGGAAGAAAGAGGAGGGG
>BLSH010476519.1:261988-289881 GCA_018402905.1 Glandirana rugosa
CGTGTGTAAAAAAAAAAAAAAAAAAATATATATATATATATATATATATATATATATATAAAATAAGTCCACTGTGCTAACACCTGTGTCTTCTTTCCACTTTAAGCGCATATCACCAATGGTGCCTTCAGTGACTGCCACCAATCACCCCAATCTAGTGTAACCACCAGATCATATTGCCTCTTATATTTCAGATAGTAGAAATTTAAATTCACTTTAGAGCAGCATCCAGGCCAGTTTTGCTTCTCCTCAAAAAATACCTCTTCTTCTGACCTCCGCTTTCAGTGTGATAATAGGATCATGACATGTAAGGAAAAAAGTTTCCAATAGTGTAATAAAATAAAAAACAATATATTTTATTCTATATAAAATGAGGCTCACCAGACCAGATTATTGGAAATTAGCATATGTAATATGTCATAATTCACATGGCTGATGTATGTACAGCGAATCAGTAAACCCAGAAGCCGCTGGGATCTCACCACCATGCTCTGCCACTTCCGGTCACATAATTTCCGCTATGTCACTTCCTTCAAAGTTCTTGGGACTGAATGCACTGGACTCTTATGCGTTGTTTAACGCTTTAGTAAACTCTAAGGGGAAAAAATAATTCCTTCTGCAAGCAATATCACAATGTGCTAGTATGCAGTGCATACTAGCGCATTATGAAAGAATTACCTTGAAACAAAGCCCTCCAGCGGCGCACTGCAGAAGCTTCCATCTTCATCCGGTCTTCCTTCCGGGTTTGCGGGCTGCGGCCGTTTGAATGGCGGCGCCACGATGATGTCATGCCTGCTCGTGCGTGTGGGAGTCTCAGCCACGGCACACGGCTCTGAAGGAACGGCACGGGTATGTGCTGGTGATGTCACCGGATGCTGCTCGCTAGAATATTTCCTAAACGGTGCATGTTTAGGAGATATTCATTTTACCTACAGGTAAGCTTTATTATTAGATTAACTGTAGGTAAAAATCAAAGTGCAGAGTGTACTACCACTTTGAGCACAGTGGACTTTATTATATATATATATTTTCACATATATATTATTAATAAAACAAAATAAGATGTAAATGAATATTAAAAATATTAAGTATAACAGACAAAATAACAGAGTGATTAACCACTACAAAAATGATAGTTAATACATAGTATTTATTTTTAATTCAAGTGGCAAATGTTTAAACACCAATTAAAATGTATGTGTTTACTTATTTCTGGGGGAACATTATGTCTGCAAACAAATACTCTTTGAAGTAACTGTATTGAACTGTGTTTGTTCCTTTGTCTTTCTCTTTAGTCAAACACTAAACTTTAATACAGCTCAGAACGTGATATGCTTTAATACATTCCAGAAAATACTGAGGAAAGTTAATATATATATATATACAGGCGGTCCCCGGGTTACAAACAAGATAGGGACTGTAGGTTTGTTCATAAGTTGAATTTGATTGTAAGTCGGAACAGATACATTTTTTAAGTGTAGCTTCAGCCAAAAAAAACTATTTTTAAGCTTTTTGGATAGCATAGGGAAGGGGTAACACCCCTGTAATGTTTGTTTTGCTGTCTACGTTTCTGTTCAGAAGATTTTACCTCACTTCCTGTCCCAATGATAATTGGATTTTGAAAATTTTGGGTTGTTGTGGAAACAAACCTTGGTGATAAAGCTTCAGTGGAGACCCCTTTTTCCCATAATAACTTTTACAGGAGTGAATTTCCCTTCCTAGGGGGAAATTTCCTCTCACTTCCTGTTGTCTCCCTCCGTTTGTAAGTAGGAGTCGTTCATAAGTCAGATGTTCATAACTAGGGGACTGCCTGTACACAGTATCTGACAAAAGTGAGTACACCGCTCACATTTTTGTAAATATTTTATTCTATCTTTTCATGTGACGACACTGAAGAAATGACACTTTGCTACAATGTAAAGTAGTGAGTGTACAGCTTGTATAACAGTGTAAATGTGCTTTTCCTTTAAAATAACACAACACACAGCAATATTTTGTGTGGCCACCATTATTTTCCAGCACTGCCTTAACCCTCTTGGGCATGGAGTTCACCAGAGCTTCACAGGTTGCCAATAGTCCTCTTCCACTCCTCCATGACGACATCACAGAGCTGGTAGATGTTAGAGACCTTGCGCTCCTCCACCTACCGTTTGGAATGCCGCACAGATGCTCAGTAGGGTTTAGGTCTGGGGACATGCTTGGCCAGTCCATCACCTTTAGGGTTGCCACATCATCCCTTTAATCCAGGACACATACTAATTACACAGGTTCTGTGGCTGATTAAGGTGGTAATTATCTGCATTAAATTAGCCTCAGAACCTGTGTAATTCACATGTGTCCTGGATTAAAGGGATGATGTGGCAACCCTAATCACCTTTACCCTCAGCCTCTTTAGCAAGGCAGTGGTCATCTTGGAGGTGTGTTTGGGGTCGTTATCATGTTAGAATACTGCACTGCAGCCCAGTCTCTGAAGGGAGGGGATCATGTTCTGCTTCAGTATGTCACAGTACATGTTGGCATTCATGGTTCCCTCAATGTGTCAATGGTTCCCCCAGTGCCGGCAGCACTCATGCAGCCCCAAACCATGACACTCCCACCACCATGCTTGACTGTAGGCAAGACACACTTGTCTTTGTACTCCTCGCCTGGTTGCCGCCACACACGCTTGACACCATCTGAGCCAAATATGTTTATCTTGGTCTCATCAGACCACAGGACATGGTTCCAGTAATCCATGTCCTTAGTCTGCTTGTCTTTAACAAACTCTTTGCGGGCTTTCTTGTGCATCATCTTTAGAAGAGGCTTTCTTCTGGGATGACAACCATGCCGACCAATTTGATGCAGTGTGCAGCGTATGGTCTGAGTACTGACAGGCTGACCCCCCACCCCTTCAACCTCTGCAGTAATGCTGGCAGCACTCATACGTCTATTTCCCAAAGATAACGTCTGGATATGATGCTGAGCACATGCACTCAACTTCTTTGGTTGACCATGGCAAGGCCTGTTCTGAGTGGAACCTGTCCTGTTAAGCCGCTGTATGGTCTTGGCCACCGTGTTGCAGCTCAGTTTCAGGGTCTTGCCAATCTTCTTATAGCCTAGGCCATCTTTATGTAGAGCAACAATTCTTTTTTTCCTCAGAGAGTTCTTTGCCATGAGGTGACAATTTGAACTTCCAGTGACCAGTATGAGAGAGTGAGAGTGATAACAATAAATTTAACACACCTGTTCCCCATTCACACCTGAGACCTTGTAGCACTAACGAGTCACATGACACCGGGGATGGAAAATGGCTAATTGGGCCAAATTTGGACATTTTCACTTAGGGGTGTACTCACTTTTGTTGCCAGCGGTTTAGACATTAATGGCTGTGTGTTGAGTTATTTTGAGGGGACAGCAAATTTACACTGTTATACAAGCTGTACACTCACTACTTTACATTGTAGCAAAGTGTGCAAAGTGAAAATGTCCAAATTGTGCCCAAAAGTGTCAATATTTTGTGCGGCCCAGTCTCTGAACCTAGCAGCTCCAACCGCTGTCTCGGGTCCTCAGTGGAAAGATTAATAGCAGCATTGGCCCCCCTGCTGTCAATCAAATCCAAGGACACGGGAGCCGGGGGGCGAGTCCTGCTGTCTGTGTCAATGGACGCAGTTGCAGGACTCAGGAGCGCACCCGCATGAGTGCCCCCATGGAAAGCAGCTCTCCGTGGGGGCACTCAATGTGGAGGAGGAGCCAGGAGCACCAGCGAGGGTCACCAGAAGGGGAGGTTCAGGGCTGCTCTGCAAAACCCTTACACAGAGGAGGTAAGTATGTTATTTTTAGTATCACTTTGAGCCTCAGACACACGATGAGAAAAACGGATTAAAAATTCCGCTTTTGACGCGATCGTACTATAATCTAATTGTTGGTACACAGCTGTCGTCCGAAATTTCCGAAGCGACAAACACAAAAATGTTTCTCCTACAATACCAGATCGTACGATTTTCGTTTAATCAGTACAGTTTTCGCCTGAAAATACAATACTAATACATTACAGCACTTCCGAATTTTTTTTCAGTTGTACAAGAATTTTCATACTTTAGTAACCTATTTGTATTCGATATGGAGTCTAGCATGCAAAAAAAAAAAAAAACAGAAGATCTTTCGTCTGATAATCTCATCATGTGTACTAGGCTTAAAGAGGAAGTAAACCCTGCTGTAAACCCTATTGGGTTTACTTCCTCTATGTTCCCCTGCAATATAGAAGCATAATAGGCTAGTATGCATCGCATACTAGCCTATTATGTGCCACTTACCTGCCATTGCCCCCACAGCAGGGAGCGTCCGTCTTCGGCCCTCTTCCTTCTGGGGGGCTGCGAACTCCGGCGCTGTGACTGGCCGGAGTCGTGTGACGTCACTCCCGCGTGGGAGCCACCAATTGCGGCACTCTGTCAGTGAAGAAACGGCTCGGAGGCTGTTTCTTCACTGCGCATGTGTCAAATGACGTTGGCACATGCCAGTATAGCGTACAGTATATCTCCTAAACAGTACAGGTTTAAGAGATATACGGGGAAGCTACAAGGAAGCCTGATTACAGGCTTACCTGTAGTTTAAAGTGGTTGTCAAGAGTTGACAACCACTTTAAGATACAGTGGCTTTCTAATTTTATATTTTCTTGCTAAACTTCCAACAGATATGGTTTGAAAGTGGTTGTAAAGTCATGACAACCATTTTAAACTACAGGTAAGCCCACAATGAGGCTTACCTGTAGGTCCAGGAAATATCTCCTAAACCTATACGGTTTAGGAGATATCCCCTGTATCTGCATGTGCCAACGTCATCGGCACATGCGCACTGAAGAATCGGCACCCGGGGTAGCCCAGAGTGCTGTTTCTTCTGTATTCATGCCATAAATTATGGCTCCCGTGCGCATGCGCGGGAGTGACGTCAGTGTAGCTCCACCAATCACAGCGCTGGAACCCGCGCTGTGATTGGATGGAGCCGCAGACCCGGAAGACTGATGTTGCCGGTCACAGCGGTGTGCCGAGACCACTGCAACAGCTTCGTTCTGAGGTAAGTGTTTCATAATGAGCTATTATGCGCTGCATACTAGCTCATCATGCTTTTGCTTTGCAGGGTTTTTTTTTTGGGGGGGGGGGCTTGGGGGGCGGCTTTATAACCTATTGTTTACCTAAAAAATCTTCCATGTGTAGACATCCTAAAGTCCTAAGACGTGTGCTGCATGCCACCATCTTGCATGTGATGTCAGCAGCCCCAAGTGACACAGTTTACCCCAGAACAAGAGAGGGCTATGGCATGCAGGGAGGGATGAGACTAACTTAGGAATTGACTATTACTGCAGTAGTCAAATGTTCTATGCTGTGGAACATTTATATATATATATATATATATATATATATATATATATATATATATTATAGGTGCGAAAGATTTTAAAGATATTATGTGTTCAAGTTAAATAACTTTTTGATGAAGAAATTTTGGATTTCAGCCCGGCTCCCCAGATTTTGAAAAGACGTGGTCGTGCATTAAGTTGGTGTGCCAGGCTGGTGTGATTCAGGTCAGCTGAAGGATTAGGTCAGCTAATGAATAGTCTGATGAGAAAACTGGACATAGATGGTTAGTTATTTTTTTTAACCATTTATAGAAAAATGATCCATCAGAACATCCTTTCTTGTTTTCGTTGAGCCAACTGATTTCACTCGAAAAACCTTAAAATGTCATCCAAATCTGCTATTTGAATGGAATCCCAGATATATTTAAACTGTTTTAATGATTATATGTATGAAAAACACATTTACAGTTAGGATTTTATTAATTTGAGAAAAATTATCCTGCCTGCTCCTTCAAATTTTTCTCATCATTACGGTGAGAAACAGATGGCGATTTGACCCTGCTAACCATTAGAAATGGAATTAACACTCCGAAAATTGAATATTCAAGCAGGCTTCTTATGGTATATGGCCAGTTGAACAAGATGCATGCGTGACCCCTGACCTTCTGCAACCTAGCAGGAAGGGATGAATTTCACAACTATTAGCGAGAGAGCCAGACTCAAAATGTTTACTTTTTAGCTCAGTTTTCCTAATTATAAATTGCATTCAAATCTCCTTCCACGGAGGGCTCAAAAGCATGAAGCGATGTCAGTCTTTCCCGGCAGATGGTTTTTGTTTTTCTCAGAATACATTTTCTTCCTTCTACATATTTATACTCGCTTCTGAAAATTTAAAGTGTTGTTAAATATTTATTCAGTGTCAGGTTGAGTCTCCTTCAGCGTTGCGCCATTCAACAATGTGCGGCAGCGGCTAAGCTCAGCGGAACGGCTGCATCTCCACTGTGAAGGTCATTTTACGGGGGAGTTAATTGCCAATTGCATTCTCATTATAGTGAGACGTAAATACCGCAATTTATTGTGTTTACTCAGGGTCACAATTTTCAGGTGCAGCGTGGCAGGATCATATTGAATTGATGAGGTTTTAGGGATATAATTTCTCAGCAAAAGAGAGAACTAAATAACTTTTAGGGAGAAGAAAGGTGACTCCTATGGTCTCTCTGTGTATGGAATTTCATTAGTATTATTATTAATATTATTGTACAGTATTTATATAGCATCAACATGTGTGGTGCTAACCACTTCAGCCCCGGAAGGATTTCCCACTGTAGGACCAGAGCACTTTTTGCGATTCAGCACTGCGTCGCTTTAACTGACAATTGCGCGGTCATGCAAAGTTGTACCCAAACGAAATTTGCATCCTTTTTTTCCCACAAATAGAGCTTTCTTTTGGTGGTATTTGATTGCCTCTGCGTCATTTCTGATCGCCGCTATAAACAAAAGAAGAGCGACAATTTTGAAAAAAACAAACAAATTTCTTACTTTTTGCTAAAATACAAATCCAAAAAAATATATAAAACAACATTTTTTTCCATCGGTTTTGGCCGATTTATATTCTTCCTCATATTTTTGGTAAAAAAAAATTGCAATGGATGTTTATTGATTGGTTTGCGCAAAAGTTGCCGCGTTTACGGACGATGAGAATTAATTTCTGGCGTTTTTTTTTTATTTTTTACTAGTAATGTCGGCGATCTGTGATTTTTAGTGGTACTGTGATATTGCGGCGGACATGTCAGACCATTTGGACACTTTTTTGGGACCATTGGAATTTATACAGCGATCAGTGCTATAAAAATGCACTGATTACTGTGTAAATGCCATTGGCAGTGAAGGGGTAAACCTGCAGGGGGCTCTCTAAGGGTTAAATGTGTTCCGTGGGCGTGTTCTAACTGTATGGGGGCTGCCCTGGCTGGGGAAAGGGGATGATCATGGCTTCCATATCCTGGAAGCCTGTGATCATCGCCCTTCCACCACAATGAGAATGGAGATCCGTGTTTACTTACACGGACCTCCGTTCTCTCGCTGCGGGGGGGCCATTGCGGGTAGCCGGTGGCACTCGAGTCCGCCGTACCCTCTTCCTGCCCCCCCGGACACAGTGAGTGCGCAAGCGCGCCTCCGGCGGAGCGCGCTCACAGCACTATTTAACGCAGCCGCCGTCATATGATGGCGGTTTGCAATAACGAGCCACTCTGACGCCGTCAGACTGCGGTCGGTGGTCGGCAAGTGGTTAAAGCAGAGTTCCACCCAGTTAAAAGTCAGCAGCTACAAAAAGTGTAGCTGCTGTTTTTTAACAATCGGACACTCACCTGTCCCTCGCTCGCTCTTCGCCCCTCCCCTCGGCGGCACCGGCAACACAAGTGCGGGCATCCGGGCCAAGCGCGCACTGTGCATGCGCTAGTCGCACTGCGCCTTGTGAATGCCCAGTGTATCTTCTGGGACCTGTGACGTGTCCCAGAAGATCGTTGAGAGGGGGGGGTGAACTTCCTTCCAGAGCCGGGGTTCTAGGAGAGGAAGTGGACCTGGGACCCTGTGAAAACAGTGTCCCTGGTCCCCCCATATAAAATGGCATGCCAATTGTGGCATGTCAGGGGGTCACCTTCCCTTAAAGCGGAAGTTCCACTTTTGGGTGAAACTCCGCTTTAAAATACAAAGGGAGACAGTACAGATGCAATACAATACAAGAGAGTATGGAGGGCCCTGCTCATAAGAGCTTACAATCTAATAGCATGGAGCAAGTGGTACAAAAAGCAATAATTGTGAGGGATTAGCTGATGAAAGAATTAAAAGTTCAACTGTTAGGTGGAGGTGGGATAGGGTTCCCTAAAGAGATGAGGTTTCAGGGATCACCTAAAAGGTGGCCAGAGTAGGAGATAGCTGGACAGATCGAGGTAGAGAGTTCCGAGGGTGGGAGAACGCATGGAGGTGAGCTTACAAGGAGAAGACTATGGAGCTAGAGAACAGGAGATCTCGAAAAGAGTGGAGAGGATGGCTTGTGTGATATTGAGACAAAATTGATGTTGTAGCTTTGGAGCTGAAAGGACAGTTGAGAGTCTAGGTTACACCTAGTGCCCTGGCATAAGGGGAGGGACTGATAGTTGTAGTATTGATCCTGATGGAAATATCAGGGGGGGCAGCACGAGTGGGGGTGGGGGGGAAGGTGGTATGTGGAGCAGGAAATATTTTCAGATCGGTTTTAGAAATATTTAGTTTGAGGAAGTGGTGTCACGTCCATTCTGATATGTCAGTTAGTAATGTGAGAGGAGATTGAAGGAGTGAGTTGATAAGTAGAGAGATAGATTTGGGTGTCATCAGCTTACAGATGTCATTGGAAAAGCCATATAGGTGCCTCTGAGTGTAGACTGAACATTTATTGCTAAAATAAAGAGTAAAACTCACATGGAGAAGGTTGGAACAGGCACATAATACAATCCGATGAAAGAAAGCTGCGCTGGTCTGCACCGGAAGCCGTCTCCGCCGCTCATAGAGCTGTCCAGGCCCGCAGGATGCTGGTAAGATGGTGGAAGACTAAAATCATGGGCTGGAATACAAGCTGAAACCAGGCTGAAACACAGACTGGAACGCAACACCGCACGTATGACGTCACTGGCTTGCTCACCGGCCCTGATTGACTGTTCGATTTCTAGCCTACACCCAGAGCTTAGAGCTCAAATATGATATGATATGATGGACAATGCCAGTGGCGGCTGGTGAAATTTTAGGATGGGGGGGCAGACCCCACCCTTCTTTTTTGGCCCCTCCCACTTCTCACAAGCCCCACCCTTATAGATTCCACCTCTTGTGTCAGGAGTATACAGCCCAGCATCACTAGATAGGGTATACAGCATCGCCAGATAGGAGTATATACAGCATTACCAGAGGGGTATATACAGCATTACCAGAGGGGTTTATACAGCATTACCAGATAGGGGTATATACAGCATTACCAGAGGAGTATATACAGCATTACCAGAGGGGTATATACAGCATTACCAGAGGAGTATATACAGGCATCACCAGATGAGTATATGCAGGCATCACACACTATACATAGAGCGCACATTGTATATTATACACAGAGCACAAACTGGGTCGGGTCCGTCACTGGGGGTATCTGGCTGGGTGGCACTGTCTGGCAGCAAATATGCACAGTCTCACCCCAACTGCTGCAGCATGCACAGCCTCACCCCTCCTGCTGCAGTATGCGCAGTCTCACTCCTGCTGCAGTATGCACAGTCTCACCCCTCCTGCTGCAGCATGCGCAGTCTCACCCCTCCTTGAGACTGTGTATGCTGCAGCAGGTGGGGTGAGACTGTGCATACTGCAACAGAAGGGGTGAGACTGCGCATAATGCAGCAGGAGGAGTGAGGCCATTCCAACCATGATGGAGGGATGCCTAGCCCTTCAACCCACAGCAACCCCAAAACCCTAGAGATGCCCCAGATCCAGGGTCACAGGATGCACTCCAAAAAGGCCTTAAGATAATGTTGGTAACCTAAGACAGCACCCGCAATTATCTTACCTCTCACAAAGAGAAAGAGTGCATTCCAAGAGAGGATAGGTCAGGTCTTCAAAACAAAAGTTCAATGCACTCTGAGTCTGCCTGCAAATGCAATGCTTCTGGGGAGTTCTGGCACACATGTCCTCCGCTCCTCACTTCTTTGGTGAAACGCTGGGGAAAGGAGCCGTTGCGTCACTTCCGGCTTCTCTCTGCACAGCCGGAAGTGACGCGACGGCTCTTCCGAGATCAATCACCCCCTATGGGCGGGCCACCACTGGACACTGCATTACCCTATATGCACTTCTGCTTGTGCCACTACCCACATGATTGTAGATAAAGAAGTGAAGGGGTCCAAGGACAGAGCCTTTGGGAACCCTTTCAGAAAAAGGAAGCGGAGAGGAGGAGATGGGGTTGTAGGCAACACTGAAGGAACAGGGGAATCTTCTACTCCCCTCATCAGTTCATCCCTCACAGTCCCTAACTTTTGTTTCACCAGCCCCTCCCTCTTAGATTGTAAAGCTCACAGGAGCAGGGCCCCTCTAACCCTCTTGTTTTGAACAGGCCTCCCTGAAGAGATTAGTTTTCGGGTATCGCCTAAAAGTGGACAGAGTAGGAGATAGGAGGACAGATTGGGGTAGAGAGTTCCAGAGGATGAGAGAGGCTCTGGAGAAGTCCTGGAGACGAGTATGGGAGGAGGAGACAAGGGAGCTAGAGAGCAGAAGGTCTTGGGAGGAGCGAAGAGGACGGGTTTGGGTGATATTTAGAGATAAGATTGGTGATGTAGCTTGGGGCAGAATTATAAATGGCTTTTGGTTAGGGTATTGAATTTTATTCTTTGGAAAATGGGAAACCAGTGGAGGGAAGCAGAGAAGACTGGTGGACACTGAACGGTTGGTAAGGTGGATGAGTCTGGCAGCAACATACATGATAGACTGAAGAGGGGATAGCTTGCAGGGAAGCCAATCAGCGAGTGGGGCAGACTCTATGTCCGCCGGCTACCCGCGATTGTTCCCCTGCAGTGACAGAACGGGGATCCGTGAATGTAAACAAGCGGATTCCCGTTCTCACAGGGTAGAGGAGAGTGATCGTATGCTCCCAGTATAAGTGAGCAGCGATCACTCTCCTCTCTGTCATCCCAGCCCCCACACAGTTAGAACACTGTGACAGGGAACACATTTAACCCTTTGATCGCCCCCTAGTGTTAACACCTTCCCTGCCAGTGACATTTATACAGTAATCAGTGGCTATTTATAGCACTGATCGCTGTATAAACCTTAGTGGTCCCAAAAAAGTGTCAAAAGTGTCTGATATTTCCGCTGCAATGTCACAGTCCCGCTAAAAATCGCAAATTGCCGCCATTGCTAGTAAAAAAATAAATAAATAAAAAAACGGCATAAATCAATTCTCATAGCTTGTAGATGCTATAACGTTTGCGCAAACCAATCAATATACGCTTATTGCGATTTTTTTAACCAAAAATATGATGAAGAATATATATCGGCCTAAACTGATGAACAAATTTGTTTTTTTATATATTTTTTTTGGATATGTAATATAGCACAAAGGAAAAATACTGTTTTTTCTTTTCAAAATTGTCGCTCTTTTTTTGTTTATAGCGCAAAAAATAAAAACCACAGAGGTGATCAAATACCACCAAAAGAAAGCTCTATTTGTGGGGAAAAAAAGTACGCCAATTTTGTTTGGGTAGAACATGGCACAACCGCGCAATTGTTAGTTAAATGGGTGCAGTGCCGAATCGCAAAAAGTGCTTTGACCAGGAAGTGGGTAAATCTTTCTGGGGCTGACGTAGTTAATAAAACATTTTTTTTGGCTCACAAATATTTTTATAATATATGATGTGGTCCTTGTACTGAAAAGTTTGGAGACCCCTGACATAGAGGAATGTTTTCTGAAATCCGCACAAGCAGTGAGCAGAGAAACGCATTAGCTCAAAAGATTTCTAGCAGTTTTTTTTTTTTTTGCAATTATTGAGCATATATAACAAAACACTTTCAATGGTATATTAACAGAACCAAAGGGAGAAAATAATATAAGTTCATTGTTAGGATTTTTTAACAGAATGGGTATTTGAGTGAATACTTAGACAGCGAGTAACTGTAACTTGTAGTTTATTAAACAGGTGCAAAGATGTAAAGGTTAAAGATGGCAAAAAAGCACGCATACACTGCACAATAATAAAAGCTGCACACACATGGACTCTTCACAGTAATTCCTTTGTGTAAAAGTCAGGGTAATGTGGCTGAATAGCATAGTCTCTATAAGGCTCCTTTCACACTAAAGCCCCGTACACATGGTTCGACGGTTTTATACAACGGGTCGTACTTACGACCGTCGTATATGTAATCGATCGTTCGTATGCGCGATTTGAACAGCCGAACATACGATGGTCGTACAAGGGGAGTTGTTTGAGCAGACTAGAAAACTTGGTCGTACCAACAAGCGCTCATACGACCGTTGTATCGTGTGCACAGAGCAGTTGGTACAACAAAGTTGTATTGTGCAAAACACACATGCTCAGAAGTCAGGAATGGCTGGATGCTAATTACATGCACCTGAACGTTCTTCTGCGGTCGTACGATCATGTAGTGCAGTCAGTATGCTACATACAACAGCCAACATACGATTTGACACGATCGTACGTGCAATCGTCGTCCCGTGTGTACGGGGCTTAAGGCGTTGGAAAAAAGCCTGTAAAACACCATGATTTTAGTGTGTGTTTTTGCCGCGCTTTTGAAGCGCTAACGCTATAAATAGCGCTCCTCTAATGGCGTCCTTTAAGCGCTTTTCCAGCGTTTGTGTTTCAATCATGTAAATCATATGTTAATACTGCTCTAGAGGAAAAAGATGCGTATTACCACTAACGTTTCTAAGTGAGGAGAGGATAAGCTGCTGCCCTATCTCACAGCCAAGCGATAAATACAATATGTCAAAACATGAGCAGCGCTAAATACTATTCAGTATGCCAGGAATAGCTTACTACCTCTCCTTACAATGATTTAGATTGCACTAATCACCATCAATATCCATAGATGTAATTGTTGGATGTACAAAAAACAAATCAAGATATAAGCAATCGTTTAAAAATGACTGGTGAATGTCTTTGCAAAGCAACTGTATGAATGAGATGGACAGTCCTTGTGGGGGAAAAAAAAAAAAAAGGAGAGAGGTCCTTAATAGGTGAAACGCCACAAGGCGCAAAGTGAAAAGAGGAGACACCCAACGTGTTGTGAAACACTGAATCCTTACCAGATGTAGCTGGTAAAGTCACATGTTGTCCACCCTGCCGGGATCCCCCCACGGGGATAAGAGATCCCTCCACACTGTGGTTGTTCCAAACAGAAGCACTCGGTGCGCAGGACCAAACCGCAATGGATGCCCAAGAGATGTAGAAAAAAATCCCAATAGTGTAATCCCGTAAAACTCATGTAAATTTATTGAGGGTAAAAAATATTGCACTTACATTGTAAACATACGAAAACAGCAATGTACAAATAAGCTGGCCAGCACTCGTAAAACCGATCGTATCGTGTCCGATCGTAGGGTGGTATCGTTAGCGTGTCCTTCCCTGACGTACGTTTCGTCTGAAAAGACTTTGTCAAAGGGGATGTCATGTGACCTTTCCATAGCCTCAGTGCACAGTTCATGCACTTTTCAAGCGCTTAACCATTATTTTCAATGGACATGGGCGTTTTTGAAGCGCTATTTTGAGTGCACAAAAACAAGCTGAAAAGATGCTGCTTGCAGGACTTTTAGCAACGCCTAGCAAGCACAACGCCTCAGTGTGAAAGCATCCATTTAGATGCATGGGGAGCGTTTTGGTGCACTTTTTATGTGCTAATTTTAGAGCAAAAACGCCTGAAAAACGCCTTGGTTGAAAGGGGTCTTAAGCCTCGTAGACACGGTTCGACGGTCATATGACCGAACGGACCATATCGTATGTTGGCTGTTGTATCTCGCATACTGACATGCACTACACGATTGTACGACCAAGCTGAACATAGTGTCGTGTTATGAACGTATAAAGAGAAAGTTCAGGTGCATGTAATTTGTGTCCGGCCATTCCTGACTTCTGAGCATGCGTGTTTTGCACAATACAACTTGTTGGACCAACTACTCTGTACACACGATACAACGGTCGTACGACCGCTTGTTGTACAACCAAAGTTTTCTAGTCTGCTCATACAACTCCTGTTATACGACTGTCGTACTTCGGCTGTTCTAATCGCGCGTAATAACGGTCGGATTAGCATACAACAGTCATAATTATTATTACTTGTAATTATCCTCATAGTCAACGCTCCTACCAGTGAAGTCCAGGGTAGCTCTGGTAACACAGGTGAACAGCAGGAGGGCCCAAGGAGGAAGTAGCACCCCACTAGAAATGCTGCACTCTGGTAACAGCCATTGAGGGGCCACTCCTCCAATGAGTAAAAAAAATAGATTAAAGGATAAATTCACTTTAAAAAAAGCAAGTTTTTTGCAGGTAAAAAATGTGCAGTTAGTATTTTTTAAAGCAGTGGTGGCTGGTGCTCAATTTTTTTGACCTGGCCCCCTCACTCCCCCCCACCCCCATCGCTCGATCGATCGCCGCTTTGCTTGCCCTGAGCCCACCCTTTTTGAAGCCATTTAGACTAGGGCCTCAGACTCTAATGATGTACTTAAAAAAAACCCCCATTGAAATCCATGCATCCAGCGCCCTGCATGGAGATTAGGGGGGTGGCACCGCTGTAAACCATTGCACCAGTGATCAGCAGATTGCTGATGCCAAGAAGGTCTTCTGCAGACCTCTCACTATATCTGCTGGCTCGTACCTCATGCGAGGAAGCAGATACTGTACATTCTGATATGAAGAATCAATGAACTACCACGGCGCTCACAGCGCCGTGGTTGTTCATTGAAAACTACAAGCCGACAGCTGCTGAGAACCGACAGACCTCTGTGTATGAATTGATGCAGTCGCGTGGGCAGAGCACCACATGACAGCGACGTTTTCAAAAAGTGACAGCTAATACGGGGAACGTCTCCCCATACTGCTGCCACATGGAGAATGAGCAGTGGGTGGTGGCTGCAGCAGTGGGAACATGTTACATACTAAACCCAAGATAATATTCATGCGCTTGCAAAAAAACTGTAAACCTTAGTGACAAAAGAATTATAATGAAAACTAAATTAAATCAAATGGACAGCAGCATCTACACAGGGCTGGCTCTACCACTAGGCAGAGTACGCGGCCACATAGGGCGCACTGCCACCTAGGGCGCCTGGCCAATGTTGATCTGTCACTAGCTGCTCTGCATTGATTCATGTAAAAACTGACACTGTCTGACTGAGGTAATGAGGTTGTATTATCACATGCCATTTGCAAATGTATATAGAAATAGTGACTGATCTGCCAAATACCGCCCCCAGTCCCCCGTGAGGCTGTATTTAATGTGCACAGGTGAAGCTGTATTATAGATTGGCACTGGTGAAGCTGTATTTGATGTGCACAGGTGAGGCTGTATTATAGATTGGCACTGGTGAAGCTGTATTTGATGTGCACAAGTGAGTCTGTATTGATTGGCACTAGTGAGGTCGCATTTGATTGGCGCTGATCAGGCTGGGAAGGGGGTGGAGTCAGGGGTGGAGCAAAGGGGGCAGCAAAATGAGGTTTCGCCTAGGGTGTCAAAAAGCCTTGCACCAGCCCTGCATCTACAGGTAAATCACCAATCCAAGTAGGATGTGTAACAAGCTCCAACCAAACAATAAATAAAAGTGCACTAACCTTGTGCTATGTATAAGTTAATAAATCACATAAGAGACACAATAAAAGTGCATTTAACATATGATGAACTTGAATTCATCCTAAATTGATGTATCTGTGCAAATAAAGTCCATAAAAAATGTGCAAACACTGTGCAAAAAAAATAAATATATATATCAGGTGCAAAAAGGTACTCAGATTTTCTAAACATCAATATTTCCTCTGTCTTTGCCATGAAGGATGATGATAACGTGCACCACAAAGAAGTAGTGCTCCCAAAAGGAATCATCACAAATCATTAAATGAGCTCCTTACCAGCTGCTCCGATCCCACAAGGAGATCATCAGAAGCCTTGTTGCATAGCAGCCATATATACCATGATCTTGCATGCAATGGTTCCACGATCTCCTAAGCCAAGATAGTATTTATGGAGAAAGTTAACATACAGAGGGCAATCCATATTTTAGTAAAATGATATAATCACATGTAGCCATTGCCCCCTTGGGGGTTGCTGAATGTAGTGGTTCCACCCTTCACTTCCTTTCATCCGGAGTCACAGAACAGGCTGGTACTTTATTTTGTTTGTTTTTTTTTTATCAGGGGATTGAACTTGGATGGGGAAAGGGGTAGAACTGAATCCAACTTGATTCGGACCATCTACAGTATATACACTTCCAGTATATACAATACTTCTATGCCTCCAGCCCAAACTCTTGCTGCACAGTTAACTCCTTGTTCCTCTCTCCAGCACTATCACTTGCTGCACAGTTAACTCCTTGTTCCTCTCTCCAGCACTATCACTTGCTGCACAGTTACTCCTTGTTCTTCTCTCCTGCACAAACTTGGTTCCAGCCTAGCTAGCACATGGTGAGGCCTGCTGTAGTTGTAGCATGACCTCCGGACTGCCCATTACAGGCAGGGCCCCCAAAGCGTAGTAAAGTACATGTGTGCTAGCTAGTCTGATGGACTACAGCTCCCAGCCCATCCTCTACCAGGCCCTGCCAACCCTTCCAGCTAAAACGGCCCTCTCCACTACCATAGCGACACCACAGTCCCAGCTGGCTCTTGTACCCTTCTCAGACTGTCTCTCACCCCAATCTGCTCTGGTGCACCTCTTCCAGCTTTCCAGGGAGTGCATTACTCACTGACACCTGTCACTTGTAGTTCCTCTTCTGTATATGCCTCAGATAGTACTCTCTCCCGCTGTCCTTTCCACTTTGCCTTGTGCCTCTCCTGCAGGATCTCACTCCTCCTGGCTGCACCCGAGCTCTCCAGGCCCAAGGTCACCCCCCCCCCCCCAGACTGGGAGCTCCCCCTAGGCCATGACAGCATTCACACTATTCCATCTCCAGCTCTTCCACCCGAACTCTTTTCCCCGACTGGGCTGACCCCAGGTATTTAAGGAGGCCCGCCCCTTGCCAATCCAAGTTGGGGATTGGTCAGAGCTCCTTAACATACCTCAGGAAGCTTCACCTCCTCTTCCCCACCCTTTCTTCCAGAATCTTCTGAACCAGAAAGGAGGGGTTACCAAGGGGTGTCACTGCCTGCAGTCACCAGTCATTCCCTAGGCCACTCCCGACCCAAAATCAAAACAATCAGGCCTGCTCTCTGTCAGGCCTGACTAAATTTACCTCTCCTACAAAAAAAACCAACCTATCACTTAGCACCTACCTATGGTAGAGCGCGCTACACACCCTTACAATTTTGAAGGGATTATACAGCATGTGTTACAAACAACCAGCAGGTCCAAGTAGTCAGGCCAACTTGTGGAATAACGTCACATGTCAGGTCCCTCCCAATGCGTTTCTTTAACCAGCATTGTCTGGGAATGCAAGGCTCTGCGGTGGTGTGCGTTATCATCATTCCTTCATGGCACATTTTATATGTACTTTATATGTCAACTTAGGGCGAGTTCATCATATGTTTAATGTACTTTTATTGTGTCTCTTATTTGATTTATTAACCTATTCATAGCACACTTTTATTGTTTGGTTGGAACATGTTACATGTTCTATCCTAAAAATGCATGGAACATGTAACATGTTCCCAAAGGTGAACTTTTATCCTTTAATATTCCTGGGCATGGCGCTACTTAGAGAACATTAACCGGCTTTCCATTTTAGAACTAGGAGCATGCAAAGTGCTCTGTCAGTTTGAGGCTAGCGATTGGGAACTGACTGCTATGGCTTCCATTCATGAGATGACCATAAAACTGATCTCTGGGATCACATTAAAGTGGAATTAAACTATTTAACCAACATTATTTAATGCTGCTAGCATTAGCAAATACAGTAGATAGGAAAGTATATTATATTTACTTAACTTAAACTTTTTTTTAACATTTCTTTAGTTGCTTCTGCTTCCTGGTTGCTGGCCTATGCTATGTCATACATCCCAGAAGTCTTCAGGAGGGGGGCTTTCTCAGCTAAGCACACCCTCCTGCCTGCATGCCTGAGCTAAGGGCGGATGGATTTTAGTAGGTAAATGCTACTTGGATCATCTGTTTATGGTCATGGCTAGAAATGTAAGGGGGTGATTTTCAAAGTGATTTCTCGACAAAATAAAGTATGGAGACATACTGTATATGGATTTGTGAGTTTGGTTTGAATATTAAAAAATAAATAAATAGTATTTTAAGTTTGTGGTGCTCAGGTACAGTGGAGTTCCTCTTTAATTTTGTTGACCAACAGACCTGCCAGCTGAAACTGTCACCGTTTGTCTCTCTCTCTCTCTCTCCCTGAAGAGCAGGGGTGCCCAACCTCTTGAAGAGCAAGGGCCACTTAAGCGACTTGGTAATCGGTCTTGGGCCACAATGAGCAGAGCTGGTGTATGACCGACGCATATGCAGAGTAGACATGGACACCGCCTGCTCTACTCTATGGACCCTCCGATCCAATCCGCCTAGACAGAAGCGGGCAGACCCCCTTCTGTTTTTTTTTTTTTTAGCGGATTGGAGGTAGGCGGGTGCTAACGGGCACAAGTCCATTTACATCTGCCACTCCATAGAGGTGAATGGAGGGTCCTATTGGGTTGGACTGATCGTGTAAAAGGGGCCTAAGACTGCTTTCACACTGATGCGCTGCAGTTTACAGACAGGTGCAGCGCAGTGCACCTGTGGCTTTTCTGCGGGTTAGCTGCACTTTGCCATAGACTTCTATTATATCTTGCAGGTGTGATGCACTTTCTGAAAGCATACCAAACCCGCAGGTAATAATAGAAGTCTATGGCTCAGTGCAGGTAACCCACGGGTGCACTGCACTCCACCTGTGGATCAGTTTGAAAGCAGCCCACCACCCACTGCCAAACAGATATGCCCATACCGTATATACACTGTGATTTTAGTAATAATCTTACCTTTAAAAAGAGTCTACCATTCAGGTATCGCCGGCTGTTGGTGTCCCAGGCAGAGTGCATTTGTTATCACTCTGCCTGTGACAGGAGCCAGCACTATACAGGCTTATGCGGCTCTGCTCCGCAGCCGCTTGCTTCCTCTACCACCAGCTTTATTCACAACACTGATGCTCTGGGATGGCGGGTTGGCAATCTGTGATCTGGGCTTGTCACATGTGGCCCGGGATCACTGGTTGGGCACCCTGGCTGTAGAGACACAATGGCAGCTGCAGCCAGGTGTGTATAAAAAAATCATTTTAAACATTTGATAAAAGCTGTTAGGTGTAAAATGCATTTTTTTATGTAAAACATATTTGTCAGCCTATATTAAAACATGAGCAGAAACTGTGTCGACACAGGTTTCCAAATAAAAGAAGTATATGTATTGATGCATTTATAAAAAAACAATGCAAGCATCAGGTAGGCAAGCTTGTCACGGTAATATTGTCAGGGTAAGCATCTGTAGGCTTCAATGACTGCCCATCATGAAAGGGTTAAAGTGATTTCCGATCAGTCAGTAGAGTTTACAGTGCTTTGCTTCCTGCCCTGTTTATTGAACATAGCTGCATATTGGTGAGGGTGTTGGGGCACATATCAAGAAATCAAAAAAGAACCAATATTCCATTATCTTTAGAAAGGTGATCAGCTCCTTTAAGGCAGCCTATGACAAATCATCTTTGTAGACCAGAGTCCTACTGGCACCAGATGGCAGCTGGGGCTCAGGGTGCGCTATGAAATGGAGCGGGACGATCTAAAAAGCAGAGAGGGTCGTTTTAGACTATCAAGGAGAGGACGACCTTGTAGAGGAAGCCTCAATGGATGTCTGTTATGTGAAGCGGATATATCCTGTCCTGATCTTCAGCCTCCTTCATTTTACTGACATTTCCCCACAGGGCTCCCATGCAAATGATGAACATGCAAATGTTCCGCAGGGTGCTCAGCCTACCTTAAAGCACAAATTCTGCTGTGAAGGGGAAGCAAGGTGACAGATGCACTTAGCTTACCACAGCAGAGGGAGTGATCTCAGGATCACCAAAGTAATTACACTTTTATTTTGTAACCATGAGCAAATCCTGATCCTTGCTTCAAAGATAAACAATGATGTATTTTCAGTGAATAGCTTCAGAGTTTGCATTGAAAAGTTTACCTAAAAGTTGTAGTAACATTTTACACTTCTGCACAGCTTTTCACAATGACATCTCTCAGTCTTTAAGGTTCTAGGCTTCTCCCTTCTATAGAAGACAGTGCAATCAGCACCTTTGCTGAATGACTGCTGGGTTAAGATTAATTGCACTTCAGAACTCACCCCAGTCCTGACCTTGTACACAAATATTTCCTAAACTATTCTCTCCGCTTCTTCAGTGACTTACTTATGTTTTCTTCACCCATGACTCAACCAGTGCAAGATTTTTGCAGAGCTGCCTCCAAACTCTGGAATTCTAATCCCTGACCTAATAGGCTTTATTGCGCCATTCACACATCCAAACAGTCACTCAAACCACTGTCATCTCTGTTATTTACATCAGCTGGTGTAACCATATCCAGCCATGTCCATCAGCCTTTCACACTGTAACTGGTGGACTCGCCTCCAATCAACTTCACCCACTGCCATCTCCTTTTCTCACTAAGACTGGTTAGCCACCTAATCACCTCTATACACTACCACCTCCCTTTCCTACTGTATCCAGCATACATACTTCCCATCACCTCCAGCCACTGCCATCTCCATTTTCCACTGTAACTCATGTAGCCACCTTCCAGTACCTTCAGCCACTGCCATCTCCCCTTCTCACTGTAACTGATGTAACCACCTCCAATTACCTTCAGCCACTGCCAGCTCACCTTCTCATTGTAACTGATGTAACCACCTCCCATTACCTTCAGCCACTGCCAGCTCCCCTTCTCATTGTAACTGATGTGACCACCTCCCATTACCTTCAGCCACTGCCAGCTCCCCTTCCCACTGTAACTAATGTGACCACCTCCCATTACCTTCAGCCACTGCCAGCTCCCATTCCCACTGTAACTGATGTAACCACCTCCCATTACCTTCAGCCACTGCCAGCTCCCCTTCTAATTGTAACTGATGTGACCACCTCCCATTACCTTCAGCCACTGCCAGCTCCCATTCCCACTGTAACTGATTTAACCACCTCCCATTACCTTCAGCCACTGCCAGCTCCCCTTCTCATTGTAACTGATGTAACCACCTCCCATTACCTTCAGCCACTGCCAGCTCCCCTTCCCACTGTAGCTGATGTGACCACCTCCCATTACATTCAGCCACTGCCAGCTCCCATTCCCACTGTAACTGTTGTAACCACCCCCCATCACCACCAACCACACCAATGTCCATCAGCCTTTCACACTGTAACTGGTGGACTCGCCTCTTCCCACTGCCATCTCCTTTTCCCACTAAAACTGGTGTAACCACCAAACCAGTGTAACTATTTCCCATCATCTCCAGCCACTGCCATTTCCATTTCCCACTGCAACTCATGTAGCCACCGCCCATTACCTTCAGCCACTGCCATCTCCCTTTCCCATTGTAACTGATGTAACCACCTCCCATCACCTCCAGCCATTGCCATTTCTATTTCCCTCTGTATCTGATGTAACCACCTCCCATCACCTCCGGCTACTGCCACCTCTCTTTCCCACTCTAAGCACTTCTCATCACCTGCAGCCACTATCATCACCCTTTCCTAATGTAACCACCTCCTAGCACCTCCAGTCACTGCTATTTCCCTTTACTGCTGAACCTGGTGTACCCACCTAGCATTATCTTCACCCGCTGCCATCTCATTTTCCCATTGTAGCTGGTATAAACACCTCCCATCATCCCCAGCCACTGCCAATTCCCTTTACAGCTGTAAGTGCTGTAACCACCTCCCATCAGCTCCAGCCACTGGCATCTATTTTTTCCCACTTTAACTGATGTAACAACCTCCTATCACCTCAAGCCAGTGTCATCCCCCTTTCCTGCTGTAACTGGTATTCCTACTCCCCATCACATCTAGCCACTGCCAATTACCTCTCCCACTTTAACTGATGTAACCACCTCCCATCCCTTTCACCCGCTGCTATCTTCCAACCACCTGCCTTCACCTCAGGTGTGTCGTTCTATATAACATGGTCAAAAGATTTACTCAATGTTTTTACATTGCCCATTCCTGTAGTCACCACATTCACATTATCTCTGTCATGTGGCTGTTTAGGGTGTATACAATTTTTGGGGTACAGAATTGCTCCTGTTTTGGAACCCCTTTTCAGACTAAAGGTTGCTTATATTAGAGATCTGCACAAGTCTATGCAATTGGCCATGCACGTTACAATCTGACTGTACAATCACCTTAATACTTCCCAACACCTGTGTAGCATAAACACCCACCTTCAATTTATATCCAATCAGGCAGGTCCTTACATCACATCTGATCAGATTGTAATATGTAGAGTCAGTTTTATTGTGCTCATAAACAGATTTCTTTCTTGTATTGCTCCTTTTACTTTCTATATTACATACATTATTTCGGCGGTGGTGGGGCATCCACCACTTACAATATGAATGCATGAATTGTATATTAATGTGATTGCTCAGGCGGTGCCCACGGCTGATGCCTCGTATATCCTGTAGGACTGCAGGCTGCAAATGATATTAAAGTTTTGGTTAATGTGAGCGCCTGGACTAAATTAGCAGGATTAATGCTCTGTAAAATGATCTACGCTTTTCCATTTTGTGTGTGTTTTTAAGCATGAATCAGTGAATTATTTTTTTATTGTCTTCTCACTTTCCACGGGTTTTTACAATGAAGTTAATAGCGTGCAAAATGGTTAATTTATTTCAACCTGGAATTGTATACTAATGTGGGAACAGGCTGATGACGGTTGAACGGAATTGGCAACTGTAGATGTGGCGAGATAAAAATATAATATGTGACTTTAAAGCTATATTTCAGGTATGATCTGTATTGCATAATTACATTGCACTAGCTTGGCATACTATAAGTATGTATATCTCATGCCTGAGGGACTGCTGGGGAAGCTGACAATCACTGTAGTAGTTGCAGCTACTACTGTGATCACTGCAATCTTTCGGGTCCTGTGCCAAGTGGCTGCTCCACTACACACTGACCACAGACAGCTGCTCACTGGGCACTGCCACCATGAAGAATGTGAATATTATGACATCACCTTCCCTCCTCTCCACCTTGTCCAATCAGAGAACACTTTGTACTCATTGAAAAGAATACAAGATGTTCCATAAATGAAGGCAGTGGAGAGGCAGCCACTCAGCACAGGACCTGGAAGATCACAGCAATCACTGTAGTAGTGCCGACCACTACAGCAATTGTCAGCTTCCCCAGTAGTATGACATGCCAAGCTGGTCCAATGTAAGAATGCATTTAAAATCATACCTAGAGTTCAGCTTTATTATAATTACTATTATATAGGATTTGGTTTGGGTTATGGCTCTGGAGAAGTCCTGGAGGTGAGCATAGGAGGAGGTGATGATGGAACTAGAGAGAAGGAGGTCTTGGGAGGAATGGAGTGGATGGTTTGGGTGATATTTTGAGATGAGGTTAGTGATGTATGTTGGAGCTGTGGATGGCTTTGTATGGTGTTGTTAATTTTGAATTTTAAACGTTGGGCTATAAGAAGTCAGTGGAGAGATTAGCAGAGGGTGACTGCAGCTTTAAAGTGTCTGTCAACCCAAAACTGGTATTCACCCCACCGTATGAAAACATATTGATAGGCTAATCAACTTTTCTGTGTATGTGATGAATGGGAATTCAATTACAATATGTTTTTGTGTGCACTATAAGAACCCGTTAACACTTAGTTGTGTTACTGTAACTGCGCCAGCACACTTTATTGTGAATCATAAATTGTGCAGCGCTTAATTTTGTCACTCATATAAATAAACTTAAAGTGCATAACATACAGTATATTGAATCAACATCCAGTCTATGAAATTAGACTCCAATATAAAGTGAAAAGGTTTAGGTCATATTATAGTGCCCGAAAGTCCATATAGAGTGTATTTAAAGTGAATGCCCATATTTAAAGTCCATAGAGAATTAGTATCCTTATAAGTGGTGTTTCCTACTACCACCGGCATGCACAGTGATCCTCCACCAAGTAGATATATGGGTAGGTACTCTTACCAGAAATCCCCAAATCTAAGCATATTCAGCCAATACCACTGATGGGCCTTATATTAACACGCAAAGCTTCTTCTCCCGGGCAAACAACCAATCTCTATATCAACCTTATATCCATCCTCGCTATGTGCAAGTGACTTTGCCTATGCGGGTCATGCATCGAATGGCACCGGGTATCTTCGCAGGTTTCAACCTATCCTATTGGATAGCTCTCCCTCTGGACATTGAACACACTCAAAGCAACAATGATGAATCCCCCTTTTCATCACACTTCTGGAACCCAAAGGACAGTCTTCAGAGCACATAGGCACTGGAATCAAACATGATGGATCCCCATAACAGAGATCATACTCGCCATATAGATGTAATCATATCCAAGCTTGGAAGAGTGTCACAGAGCCAGGAGAATCTCATCCACAGATATGATTACATCTATATGGCGAGTATGATCTCCGTAATAGGGATCCATCACTTTTGATTCCAGTGTCTATGTGCTCTGAAGACTGATCCCCCCCCCCCCACACACACACACACACACTTCTACTTTATCTCTTATTTACCCCTTCCTATTTCCTCCTTCCTTCTTTTCTCCTTATGTCCTCGCTAAAAGAGTGGCCATATTACATATTACCTACAAGACCATATCTTATTGTATGTAGTTTGGGCAGGTGGGCCCCTTTTTCAAGTACCATTTCCTTTTCAGTTGTTAGGGTATCTGGCACTGTTTAGTTGCTATAAACCGTGTAAAAGGTTTTGATAATGTACCTTATATGCATGCTCTGCTAATAATGTGTAACGCTATATTCCAATCTTCATTATACTCCAATTGTCCTAATCCAGAGCTGTCAATATTTGATCATATATGCCTAAGCGAGATCTGTTTTGAAGGCCTTTATTGTTTGCATTCATCTGATAAAACTTGATTAAACTAAAAAATAAAAAAATCAGTGGTGATCAAATACCACCAAAAGAAAGCTCTATATGTGTGAAGAAAATGCTAAAAATTTAATTTGCGTAGTGCTGCATGACCGCGCAATTTCCTGTTAAAGTAGTGCAGTGTTGAATAGCAAAAAATGCTCAAGTGGTTACAATGGATGACAGCATCTGTGGCGGCCTGCTCATTAGGGGCGCAGGGGCTCCACCCCCCTAAGCCATGCGTCTGGCCCCTAATCTCCAAGCAGGACGCCGGACACGTGGATTTCAATAGGGCTTTTTTAAGCACATGATTAAAGCCTGAGGCTCTAATTGGCTTCAAAAAGGGTGAGCTCGTGCAGAGCACTGCACCCTGAGCCTACCCAGTTGTGTGACAAATGAATATTCGCTAATGTCTTCCTGCTTCTCCTCCTGGCCAATCAGGAAGCGGGTCCTGAGACATCAGCAACAGCCTCTTCCTGGAGCCCTTCCCCGCTTTCAGCTCACCATCAGTCTCCTCCCTGCACCCATACCACAGCATAAGGTAAAGCCATCGATCGCACACGCGCGCGGGGGAGGTGGGGTGTGCAAGTGGATAGAGCGAGCGCCGGGGGGGGGTGTAGTGTGAGTGCTGCCCCCCACAATATTGAGCACCAACCACCATTGGTTGAGCATAATACAATGCACATTGTTTGGTGGGTTTTCATTGCAGTATTCATGTATTCATAAAATAGATTTCTAAATTTAAAAAAATACAACTCTGCACCTTGTCATGCTGCACCTTATAAAGACTACGCAGCCAAATAAATTGTATATAAAACCACATTCATCGTAATGAAATAAAAGACTAGCAAAACAACGTGTAAGAATCCGCTGAATGATTTATGTTATAAAAACAGCATTTTATTACTACATGAATGCCATAATAAAAAGCCCTAACAAAATAAAGTTTCCTAGTTTATGTAATAAAAGGCACGCAGTATACTGCACAGCAAGTAGTGACTGGAAATCAAATGCTAAAACAAGCCACTGCAAATGCTTTATGATAGCGATCATAGCAATACATGATCAAATTTCAGGAGGCCATAAACATATCAAATTATATTTATGAAGGGGCCCTCAAAGCCAAACTTCAAGCAAGAGATTATAGATACAATTGAAATTCCATTGTGGGAAATTTTCTTGCCAAAGGATTCATAAATCAGTTTGGTCAGTCTTTTTAAACCGACTAGGAATGCTAGGTCCCTGATCTCTAGTGTAGGTAAAGCCCAACTCCGGGCCCTCCTAAGCAAATCACCCCTATTCCCCTGCCACAGTAGATTATCCTATATATATAGATATATATCTATATCTATATATATATATATATATAGATATATATTAAATATATATATATATACATACAGTTGTATGCAAAAGTTTAGGAACCCCTGACAATTTCTATTATGTGATTTTTCTGTTGGGGTGCCCAAATTTAGGCACCTGTCTAATTTCGTTTTGATGCATATTGCATTTTCTGGTAATCCAATAAACCACATTTCACTACTGAAATATTACTGTGTCCTTCAGTTATTTGATAGATCAATATGAAATTGCTGATCCAAACACCCAAATATTTATAAATGACAATCATGGAAACTCTTGCATACAACTGTATACACACACACACACACACACTATATTACCAAAAGTATTGGAACACCTGCCTTTACACACACATGAACTTTAATGGCATCCCAGTCTTAGTCCATAGGGTTCAATATTGAGTTGGCCCACCCTTTGTAGCTATAACAGCTTAAACTCTACTGGGAAGGCTGTCCACAAGGTTTAGGAGTGTCTATGGGAATGTTGGACCATTCTTCCAGAAGCGCATTTGTGAGGTCAGGCACTGATGTGGAGAAGACCTGTCTCTCAGTCTCAGCTCTAATTCATCCCAAAGGTGTTCTATCGGGTTGAGGTCAGGACTCTGTGTAGGCCATCCAAGTTCCTCCACTAAGCAAAGTAGCTGGTCCATGTCTGCCCCACTTATACAGAGCAGACACAGACACTTCCCGCTCTCCTCTATGGGCAGTCAGATGTAAACAGACTGCCTGTCGGTTTACAACCGACTGCCATCAGATCAAATCCGATCCACCAGACGGATGGGGAACATATGCCCATCCATTCTGTTTTTTGCGGATAGGATTGGATATGGAGCGGGTGCAAACGAACAGATATCTGTTTACACCCTCTGCTTCATAGAGGAGACTGGAGGGTCTGACCTGGTCCACCTGAAAAATGGACAGGCGAACCTTATAGGTCTACTAGTGTGAAAGGGGCCTGCATTTACTGCAATAAAATATAATATAGACAACAGATGGCGCTAACCTGGATACTTTTATCAATAACAGGTGATGTGTAAGTGAAATAACAAATAAATATGTGTATATATCAAGTGGAATAAAATTTCTAATAAAAGTGACCGTGCTACCTGCGTAAAAAAGTAAAATATCGTATCAAAAAATTGTATGGACTTCTGCAGGTTATATATGTGGTTGAAGTGGTGGTGTTTCAAAGAAAAAGAAATAAGTGTAAACCTAAAAATAACAACGCATATTCTGCAATTTTAAAAACGATGAGACCAAAATCCTGTGAGACAACAAGCTAGCAATAAAAAGGCGTCTGCGAGAGATAATTAATCAATTTAAATTATTTCATCTGTTCATCATAAGCCAAAAAGTCTTTGTTAATGAATATCCAATATAATGTCAATATCCAATATAATGTTTGAGATGGCTT
>BLSH010476519.1:344171-367462 GCA_018402905.1 Glandirana rugosa
TGCTAGCACATCACGTCAGTCATACGATCTATGTTGTCGGTTGTATGCTAAACGCTGCTAGCATCCATGCTAGTAACAGGGCACACATGCTCCAAATTCAAACCAAAACGACTTAAAACTTGTTCTAAACGACTTGGGCTTGGACCAGTATAATCGGGAAGTAGGTGGACCACTTAGTTTGGACCAGGATAACCGGGTAGTGTATGGGATACCGGGAGTGTGATTGGAAGGCACATTAGGAGTGTGATTGTAAGGTACATGGGTCACGACCCTGTTCCAGTAGATCTCGTCACAAAGGGTTGGGTCAGGAGTTCCGTGTGGTTGTCCAGTACAAAAATCCTGAAAACATGACCTGTTGGTGTGCCTTGAGGACTGGGTTGGGAAACACTGCTCTAGATGACCTTGTCCCAGCACTGGGTACATGGAATGTTAGTGTGAGGATTACACGGAAGGTTAGTGTGAGGGCCATAGGGTATGTGATGGGCCAATAGGACCAGGTTTGATTCACCAGGTGGATGAAGGGCTAATATGACCAGGTTCGGGTTCAGCAAATCTTGTTCAAAATTCAGCAAAACCAAACTTAAACCTCGTACACACGGGACAATGATCGTACCTACGATCGTCGCAAATCGTATGTTGGCTGTTGTATCTAGCATACTGACTGCACTACACGATCGTACGACCACAGAAGAACGTTCAGGTGCATGTAATTAGCATCCGGCCATTCCTGACTTCGGAGCATGCGTGTTTTGCACAATACAACTTGTTGTACCAACTGCTCTGTACACACAATACAACGGTCATATGACCGCTTGTTGGTACGACCAAGTTTTCTAGTTTGCTCATACAACTCCCCTTGTACGACCGTCGTATGTTCGGCTGTTCAAATCGCGCATACGAACGATCGATTACATATACGATGGTCGTAAGTACGACCTGTTGTATACAACCGTCGATCCATATGTATGAGGCTTTAGAGGTGAATTCCACTGAAGTCTATGGATGGTGAATCTTGTTAACATCTGGCTATTTCTAAGGCTAATAGGAAAACTCTTTTCCAGAATTAAGAGCCATCATATGATACAGCAGTGTAAGCTTTGCCAGCTGCAGATCATTTTGAAATGGCAAGTCTAGACTTAAATTTGCCTAAGACAAAGAGAACAGGTTGTGGTTATACTACAAGAATTAGGATATTGAAGAGGATACAACAGTGTAAAATTGGCTAATCGCAGGGCAATTTTAATAAGAAACAATAGGTCAAATTGTACTAGAGACAAAAAGAACAGGAAGGTATTTACTACAAGAATTAGAAAACCACACATGATACCATAGTGAAAAATTAGCCGGCATCAGAACAGTTTTATTAGGGATAATATGCATAACTAGTGTATTCCTAACTTGTATGTTATCTATGGGGTTAGATGATGTGTGTTGCATGTGAGCAATAATAACATGCAGTGGATTAAATGCCCAATCTTCTAATACTTACTGTACCCTTTTTTTTTTCAAACGATTAAAAAAAAAAAAGCTTAAAGAACGGATGGTCACAAACAGGTAAATGCTCAAAAAAGGTCCAATCAACATATAATAAAAAATAAATAAATACATTGAAATGAAAATCCAAAAAGCACTCCTGAATTCAAAGCCCACTTTGTAAAATGAAAGGCAGCAAAAAAACAAAAAAAAATTACTTAAAATAAACGCTACCAGGAAAAAAATACCCCCAAAAAAAAAGAATGAAAAAAGCAGAGTAGCGCTGAAGACCGGGGGATATGTGCGCTGGCCAATAAGCCCAGCTGAGAGCGGATGCCCTTATCTGCTATTGGACTCAAGGTGAGGCCTGGTTCTCATATCGCGGAAGGAGTGGTGAGATTTTCAACATATATGGCAGCAAGTGTTTGTTTTCATGTCTATATGCCATTGTTTTCTCCCCTCTGTGCGCCTGGTGCTTCCTTTGCTGACAGTAATGGCGGCGGACTGGAAGTTTCGGCCGCCGTTTCCGCCTCCCTGTGCCCCGTGGCCATTCTGTCACTGTGGGATGAAAACGAGGCCTGGTTCGCACGGGCTCCCGGTGGCGCCAGGCGATGACGTCATGCCCGCTTTTAAATGGCCGGGGAGCACCCCACAGCCTTGGGAATGTATGCGGGCATGGTTCTCATCAATGTTCTTCCAGATCCAGTCATCATGGCTTCCGCTCAGGGTCAAGTCATCACAATCGGGGTACACATCGCTCCCCTCCTCCACCACGCCCCCAAGCAAAGTCATGCTGGGGATGTAAGAAAGTGGTGTCTGAGGACAAGTCCCTGTGTGACCTTTGCTATGAGAAGGCGGTGAGCAGACCTGAAAACCCTAACCAGCATCTGGAGACCCTGATTAAACGGGTTGTGAATTATTCCCTGCTAGAGAGAGAGGCTCAGCAGCCCCGTATACCCCCAGTTGATCCACCAAAATCTCTAGCAGCTGGGAGTGATGAGGATGATCTAGATCCCTTTCAGCCTGACCAGCAGTCTTCAATTCACTCAGACAGTGAATCACAGGAAGAGATACCCGAGGTAGGGTTTAGGTACACATAGGGTTGCCACCTCATCCCTTTAAACCCGAACACACATGAATTACACAGGTTCTGAGGCTAATTTAATGCAGATAAGGCACCAAGTGAGTTTAATTACCACCTTAATCAGCCTCAGAACCTGTGTAAGTATTATGTGTTTGGGTTTAAAGGGATGAGGTGGCAACTCTAGGTACACACTGGTGCCATCTCTGGTCAAGGCAGTCAAAGAAGCGTTGGATTTGGAAGACCCAGCCGTATCTCCTCCAAAACAAAAGAAGTTGTTTGAACAACTTAACAGAGAGGGCCCTCACTTCCCCTTCTTAGTGGAGCTGGGCGGAATTATTTCGGATGAATGGACTAAGGTGGAAAGAAGGGGCTCACTAGTCTCAAAAGTCCAGAAATGATATCCCTTTAAGGAGGAAGATGTGAAGGAGCTGGAAGTAGCTCCACTAGTGGATGCAGCCTTGATGAGACTGGCAAGGTATGTAACGCTTCCTCTGGAAGACACTGTCTCGTTCAAAGACCCCCTGGAGAGGAGAATCGATACAGACCTTAGAAGAGTGTACCTGACAGCCGGAATGGCTTGTAAACCAGCCTTAGCATTAGCAACGCTTTCCAAAGCTATGGAGGTCTGGTCGGATAAGGTAGAGGTGACCTTAGCGGAGTTCTCCACAGAAGCGGCCAGAAGTTCGCCCATACAAGACTTGAGGATGGCTTCAGCCTTCATGGGGGAGGCGGTGCTCGACATCATCCGTCTGGTGGCCCAGGCGATGTTAGCATCAGTCACGGCTAAGCGGGCCCTTTGGCTCCCGCCGTGGCGTGCAGACCCGACCTCTAAGCAGGCTTGGTGCCATATTCCTTTTGAGGGAAAGTCTCTCTTCAGGAATAAACTAAATGAGGCCATCACACGGGCTAGGGGAGGGAAGTCGGGGTTCATTCCCCAGGATTGGCGTCAGCCAAATCAGAAACGCCCTACATCAAGGAAACAAGGCTTTGATTGTGGCAAGGAAGCACGCAGTTATAAGCCTGGATGTGAATTTGGCAGGTCTTGGAAAACAAGAAGTTCGGGAAACCAGAAAACCTCAAAAGGCAATTCCGCAAGTGGACAAGGACCATCAAAGTCCTTTTGAGGTTGGGCCCGCTCAGGCATGCCCGGTGGTTGCTCATCTGCCGCACTTTCCGCATGTCTGGGCGGCCTCAATACTCTTTGGACTATTGGACAGGCAAGACAGTGTCCACAGGTCATTCTTGGGTGTTCAACAAGAACCCCAAGTTAAGGTTCACTCCTACAACCATTCCCTCCTCAAAAGAAAAAAGAGAGATTCTTTCTACATATGTGAAAACACTACTGGAGCAAGAAGCAGTCAAGGTGGTTCCGGACGACGAGAAGTGACAAGGGATGTACTCCCCCTTGTTCCTAGTTCAAAAGAAAAACAGTTCATGGAGACCCATAATTGATCTAACTCGTCTCAATCAGTTCATCCGGAAGGAGAGGTTCAAGATGGAGTCTCTCAACTCTATTCAACAGGCGGTGCAGCAAGGGGATTGGTTGATCTCCATCGATCTCAAAGACGCCTATTTCCATGTCCCGATAGCAGCAAAATTCCAGTGCTACCTGCGGTTTGTCGTAGGCCAGTCTCACTATCAGTTCACCTGCCTTCCATTTGGCCTGACAACCTCACCAAGGGTGTTCTCTAAGGTTTTGCTAGCAGTGGTGGCACTGTTAAGGGTCAGGGGTGTTCGTCTGTATCATTATCTGGACAACCTCCTTCTGCTATCCCAAGACAAAGAATAACTGCTGGTTCATCGGGACATGGTCATCAACACCTTTAAAGAGTTTGGATGGTTAACCTCTACAGGTCCGCGCTATTGACAAAAGACGTCAACAGCGCGGACCTGAAAATCCGGGTGGACGTCCATGGACGTCCGCCCCTTAACACGCCCCCTGCGCGCACTTTGCGGCGGCGGCGAGCGCGCGCCGCCGCCGCACGCTGCGTGGGCGTGCCCGCGGGTCGGGCGGACTCGATGTCCGCTCCTGACCCGCGATCGCCTTACAGAGCAGTAGAACGGGGAACCGCCGATGTAAACACGGCGGTTCCCCGTTCTGTGACAGGGGACAAACAGATCTACTGATCCCTGTCACTGGGATCAGTTAGATCTGTTATGTCCCGACCAGCCCATCCCCCCCACAGTTAGAACACACCCAGGGAACATTGTTAACCCCTTCACTGCCCCCTGCTGGTTAACCCCTTCACTGCCAATGACATTTACACAGTAATCAGTGGACATTTAAATTTCTGATCGCTGAATAAATGTCATTGGTCCCAAAAAAGTGTCAAAAATGACCGACATGTCCGCCCCAATATCAAAGTCCCGATAAAAATCGCAGATCGCCGCCATTACTAGTAAAAAAAATAATAATAATAAAAACGCCATAAATCAATTCCCATAGTTTGTAGACGCAATAACTTTTGCGCAAACCAATCAATAAACGCCGATTGCAATTTTTTTTACCAAAAATATGTAGAAGAATATACATCGGCCAAACCCGATGAATAATTTTTTTTTTTTTTTTATTTTGGGATATTTATTAGAGCAAAAAGTAAAAAATATTGTTCTTTTTTCAAAATTGTCGCTCTTGGTTTTGTTCATAGCGCAAAAAATAAAAACCGCAGAGGTGATCAAATACCACCAAAAGAAAGCTCTATTTGTGGGGAAAAAAGGACATCAATTTTGTTTGGGTACAGTGTTGCACGACCGCGCAATTGTCATTCAAAATGCGACAGCGCTGAAACCTGAAAATTGGTCTGGGCAGGAGGGGGGTTTAAGTGCCCAGTAAGGAAGTGGTTAATAAATACGGACAAGAGTCATCTTCAACCCTCTCAGTCCCTCATTTTCCTAGGACTGCTCTTCAACACGAAGATAGGTACCATCTCTCTGCCCGAGGAGAAAATCAGGGTGGTCAGGGACCGAGTGCATCGAGCCCTCTCATCACCATGGCTATGAGCCCTCCACTGTTTGAAGGTGATTGGGACAATGACAGCATCCATTCCAATGGTGAAATGGGCTCAGTGGAGGATGCACCCATTTCAGAGGGGATTCCTGCAGCAGTGGAGGTCACACAACAAGTCCCAACATATAAGGATAACAGCATCCATGAGACTGTTGGTGGCTTCAGAGGCCAAATCTCTCCACTCCCTGAAGCCAGTCACATGGATAACAATAACCTCAGATGCCAGCAGCACAGGCTGGGGCGCCCACTGTCATTCGGAGATAGCCCAGGGCAAGTGGGATTTTTCCTCACGGAAAATAGTTTCTAATATCCTGGAGCTGCCAGCGGCATTCAAGGCCTTACTAGCCTTTCAACATCTAATAAAGAACACCTCGGTCATCCTCAAAATGGACAACACGACGGCAGTAGCCTATGTTAGGAGACAGGGGGGACCCGCAGTGGGTCACTATTGAGGGAAGTACAGCCAATAATGGATTGGGCACAAGAAAACCTCAACAACATCTCTGCAGTGGTACAGAACTCCCAGGCGGATTTTCTGTCCAGAAATCAGCTCGACAACGAGCGGTCACTGCACGAGTATCCTGATGCTGGGGATATGCCCAGAGGTGGACCTGTTCGCCTCAGCATGCAACAACAAGCTGGGCAGGTATTATGCGAGATCTCGAGATCCCCAACAGGCCCTGGTTCCCTCTGCTCACACTTCTCAGCTTCAGGGACCCGGTCCCTCTTCCAGTCAGGTCGGATCTTCTGTCTCAAGGGAAAGATCTGCATCCTTGTCCAGCATATCTGTACCTCAAGGTCTGGTCGTTGAGAGGAGAAGGCTGGAAGCCCTAGGTTGCCCCCAAGAAGCTATTGCAACTCTCATGAACACCAGGAGGGGAAGCACTAACAAGGTCTATGAACGCATTTGGGCAAAATTCTCGCTCCATATGTGTACAAGACCTGGCCTTGTTAGCGCTCCAAGCATTGCGGATATTTTGAGTTTTCTGCAGTCGGGCCTTGACCTGGGCCTTTCAGTCAGTTCACTTAGAGTCCAGGTCTCGGCTATTTCCGCATTTACCGGTGTTTCATGGGCTGGAAAGAGTCTTATTCATCAGTTCTTCAAAGGTGCAGTTAGACTTAAGCCTCAGAGGAAACCAAGATTTCCCAAATGGGATCTTCCCCTTGTCCTGGATGCCTTGTCGCAAGGAGTTCCACTTCTCCAGAACCTATGTCTTTGAAGGAGTGAACCATGAAGACATTGTTTCTAGTGGCAATTACATCAGTCAAGCGTGTGTCGGAACTTAGAGACCTGGGGTCAGTGGAACCCTTTTTGACCTTTCCCGATAGAGCAGTGTTGGTGCCCATGCTAGGAGTAGACCAAAAGTAACTTCGGTCTTCCACGAAAATCAGGAGATCGTGCTCCCTACCTTCAAAACAGCGGTTGATGGGGAAGTCCACTCTCTGGATGTGGCTTGTTTCCTAAAACGATATCTAGAGGCCACGGCTCCTTTCCGCAGATCGGAGTATCTCTTCGTTCTGTTCTAAGGGAAGAATAGGGGCTTACAAGCTTTAACCAGATCATTATCAACATGGATTGTGCAGACCATACAGTGGGCATACAGATCAAAGGGCATGGCTCCTCCTGAGGCAGTGACGGCACACTCTACTCGAGGGATCGCGGCTTCTTGGGCAGCTTTGCGCCATGTAGCACCGGAAGTGATCTGCAGAGCGGCTTCCTGGTCATCTACACACACCTTTATGGCACATTATTGTGTTGAACCTGCTGCTCTGTCTTCTGTGAATTTTGGGGTTCAAATTTTGTCAGTTGACAATAACACAGTATGCTGGTTAGAGCAAAAATGTATGGGAGAGGTGTCCTATGAGGTAGCTGCGGAGGCGGAGCCACCCACACGTATGCTGACATGGAGTCTATCAGGAAAGGAAAATTACGGTAAGTATTTGATATAAATTTTCCATTTTGTTATAGACAGGACAGCAACTAAATGTGAGAAAATTGATCACAAAATAAAAGAAAAAAAGCCCCCCCCCCCCAACTGACAAGAACAAATTAAAAGGCAGCAAATGAGTTGCTTGCCCCAAGGGTTAGCAGTCAGGATTAAAGTACAATTCCTTAACTGACCCTAATCTGACCCTATGCAGTCTGTCAACTCTCCGTACAACAGCTTACAATTTACTCACACTATAGCTGCTTCGTTCTCCCCCTTTTATAGTGAGGTGGGCTGGCATATACAAAAGTGCCCCCCCACACTTATTGGCCCTTCTAAACCTGTTGGCCATTGTTCAAAAGCCATGCAGTGCATTCTCATGGGTGAATCTGCACAAAAATGTGCCAGAACTGTGAATAGTGAACCTGAAGGATTTGTCTTTAACCCATGTTATTTGCAAACCTGAAGCTAATTCCTAAAGCAGGAAACAATTAGTGGGGATGGGGATAGTGTGTATGGGGGAATCCATTCGTTTTTTGTTTTTTTTCAGCCGCCTGGCTAAGAAAAAAAAAAAAGACTCATCTATGGTCAGCTTTAATGTAATGCCAGAAAAGTGTCATAAATGGTTAGGGCTGTTTTGCGCAGGATTTTTTGAGTATTCAAATCACTCATGATGTACGCTAAGATGTCTCATAAGAAATAGCTCTTCCAATGCCTTTGCAAAGAAAAAGTTCTATTCAAAAATAATCATGTAGATAAAACAATTATTTTCTCTACGAATGTAGGTTGGACATGATCGGACTCTGGACAACCTTGCACGCTGCTAAACTGATACGCTATGTAAACTTCTCTGGAGACACAGACGGCCTGCTCTCCAAATGATAATGGCGTCTCACAGAAAACAGCACTGCTCTGTGTGTTTATAATCAGCATTGCATTGTTCTGTGCTATGCCCTCAGACTTTGCAGTTAAACTAATAAAAGCAAATTATACTGTCAAAGATATCTTCCTCAAGCATCCTTTTTTATTGTTCTTCTCCATGGTCATTGTATTTAGCAGTAGACTTTTTTTTATGTATATATTGAACATTATGTGTAAATACTATGTGAATATTGCCATCTCCTGGCAAAAGCAAATAATGACCCAGACATTCTGACAAAAAAACAAAACAAAAAAAAAAATATATATATATATACAGTGTGTATATATATATATATATATATATATATATATATATATATATATATATATGTATGTGTGTGTGTATATGTATATATATTTATATATGACGCTGGATGATGCTAGAACAAAAGTGGCACCATCCTTCTGGGAAGAAAAGCAGATGAAGACCATTTTAGAGTAAGTACTTTGATAATTATTGGCTTACATATTAGTTAGCATCTATAATCCTCACATGAAAAAATACATTTTCCATATTTGCTTTCTTTTTTCCTATTATGCTAACCCTGGAAGAATTGTTTGTGTCCCCTAGATTGACTATGACAACAGAAAAGAAGACATTGTCCGAGTGTGGAACCCTTGGGGTCAGGGTGAATGGAACGGACGCTGGAGTGATCAGTGAGAAGAATATTATTTTGCCTTTATTTGAATTTGTAAAAAACAGAGGAGTATATGTAACAATGATTTAATGGGCAAAGCACACACTGAATAACTGATGGCTATTCACCCAAGTGAGGGTTAATAGGATTCACTCTGCATTCCATAGTTCACAGTCACATTCACCATGTTTACATTGGGTTGAATGCATACCAGGCAAATGCAACTGCTGTTGAACAGCTGTTGAGTCTCACTTGTATATTATTTATGAGTGAAGAATTGGAGTCTGCAGGTGAATCTGCTGGGAACAGAATTTCAGCACTAAGAAGGTTAACTTACATAAATTATTAAATTTTGTTTTATGTACAAAATAGAACAAAATGGCCTCCCTCCTAGACCTAACCAAAAGCTAAAATGGAGGTCCCCCTCCCAAAGCACCGGTGCCTGATGCTAATGGACAATGTGTTCTTTCCCGGTGGCCAGGAGCAGGTGCTGACAAAGAGGGCTTACCACCTACCCCCCCTTTTTTTTTAAACTTTTGCTTACCCACATGCTTCACCTGGTTGAGGGTGAACATCTTTTTGCCACATATGGGAAGTGGGTAGATGGTGCATGACCTCTCCCTGTCTTGGCAGCTCCTCATGGGCATCGGGTGAGGAAGAGGACCCTGTTTTTACAAGAATTCCTCTCAAAGTATCCCCTTATGCAGGTTAGTTTCAGCATAGCAAGGAGGCTACATGACTGGTCTGCCGGACTGGTTTTGGGGGGGCACACTGTTTTTAAAATATAAAATTACCCCCTGGGCACCGGCTGCATATTTGCGTGAATTGCTGTCAATACAGCTGTGCCGAGAGTGCCGGCACCTAGGTGAAAGCTGCCGATTGCAAGCTGCTTTCAAATCACATGACAGCCAATAATGGTGGTCACAAGATCTTACGCCCCGCCTCCTTGCGTCATAAACCTCTTAAAGGGCCAGGAGGTGCCAGTGCGAAGAGGTTAAACAAAATTAACAGAATTTGCAAATGCTTTATCAACTAATGCCTGGTACACACAATGAGGTTATTGGGCAAATGATCGTCTTTTTTTTTGCATGCTAATCTCAGATTGAATCGGCAGTCACGAAATTAGTCATAAATTCTCGTACGACAGAATAAAAAATCGGAAGCGATGTGATGTGTTGTAGTGTATTTGTATTGCATTTTCAAACGATAACTGTACTGGTTAAATGAAAATCGTACGATCGGGCATCTTGCAAGAAAATTTTCCCTGCATGTCCGATCTTGTCTGGAAAATATCGGATGAACTGCCATGATTGGCTCTCGAAAGCTCTGTACTAACGATCCGATTATCGTACGATCTATTCAAAATCTGTATTTTCCGTATGATTTTCTGATCCTGTGTCCTGTGTCCTTACCCAGTCATTCAAGGAACTGCCAATAGAGGGCAGAGCTGCAATCTGGAAGTGATATAGCGTCCCAAAAATATGATTGAGTAAGCAGCGAGAAAAAGTCTGAAACAAATTGATTTTCTACAGACCTTACACTTATAACACAAAATAGCCAATAGTTCCCCTTTAATGCCAGTTAAACTCAGATATATTTATGATCCATTAGCAGAGAAAATATTGTACACCCCTGAAGTAATTATATGGCTTCCAGTGGAATTGATGTCCTTGATGTGGAAATAATAAGTCTTCTCAGAATGACTGTTTATCTCACTGTAGGCTGTTGGAGTAAAAACAAATATATAGTATCAGACTTTTGCCATATCTTATAGTATCTCATTATCATTGCAGGAGTGGATACAATGCCTGATAATTAATGGAAAAAACCCCCCCAAGAAAGCAGCAAAAAAGAAATTTGCTGGAGGCTGAGTGTAATAGAAAGTTTGATTTAAGAATACATACCTAAATCAAACTTTATATAAAGAGTTTAGTTTCACTGAAACCCACATGTCAAAATGATCAGCAGATCCAGGCTTTAAGCAAGTGACACTTTTTGGGGACCAGTGACATTATTACATTGATCAGTGCTATAAAAATGCAGTGATCAATGTAAAAATTACACTGGCAGGGAAGGAGTTAACACTAGTGTGGGGGGGGGGGGGTGGGGATCAAGGGATTAACTGTGTTCCATTAGTGTGTTCTAACTGTAGGGGGGATGGGCTGGCAGAGACATGACAGAGATCACTGTTCCGGATGACTGGGAACAGTAGATCTCTGTCATATCCCCTGTCAGAACGGGGATCTGCCTTATTTACACAGGCAGATCCCCGTTCTGCCTCTTTACAAGGCGATCACGGGTCTCCGGCGGACACCGAGTCCGCCTGACCTGCGGACACACAACTGCGCCTGTGCGAGCTGCCGTACCGATACCGTGATTTGCGCAGGAGAGCTGACCTGCCATCATATAACGACGTCAGCTGGTCAGCAAGCTATTTGAAAATCTTGACTTTGCTATAAAGTCGGGCTTGGCTCCTCCCCTTCTGGGCTTTGCTACTGGTCAACGGTTAAAAAATAAATAGGGAAGAATGACAAGTTCAACTCCTTGTAGTATAAACTTACACCAGCTGTGCTGTAGATGTCAGTGATGGTGATAACATTTTTCAAGGCTTTTGTCTTCATCCACTGCCCATCTCCTGGCTGCCCTTTTGGGCTACCGGTAGTCCCCATTAGGGAGGCTCACCCTGAATAGCTGTTTTTGAAAAAGTCACATACTGTAATTACTCTTTTATTGATCAGCGTACAGAAAAGATTTTCCCACTGCAAGAATTATATCCACTTTCAGACAGTGATAATATTTCATATACAGATGTGCCCAGCTGCTTTCACACAGTGAATGCAGAATACTTGCTGCTATTTTAAGATCCTGACTTTAGGATTCACCCAGATGCCTGGACTGGCAGCTGGCTCAGCCTTTCAGCAAGCTGCTGTGAGACTGAGGCAGCCGCTCCCGTCCCCTCTATAGCTCAGTGCTCCAGTGACTGACAGTCGCCGGCCCTATACTCAGTGCAGACTGAGAACTGAGCAAACTTCGGTCTGATCACTCACTTCTCATCTAGGTTAGTATCATTTTTTTTTTTTGATGAAACCCAAACTTCTCTTTTAATGGCTGTAAACCAAGTCATCCTGAGATGTCTCCATTTATAAACACTGTGCACAGAGCCAATCCAAGAGGCTCTGTACAACATAATCATTGTGATGACCACATCACAGCTCTCACAAGATGTAAACAATGTAGTGAGCCTTCCTAGTCCTCTAACAACAGAGGAAGGGAAGGAGGAGAAACTAAAGAATGAATGACTCATTCCAGATCAACAGCTGCTATAGTGCAAATTCTTTAACCCTTTCATCTCCCCTCCTCCAAAATATATCTCAGTCCCATGATGTGACCTGTATATTTTTGTGTACATCTGAACATTAACCTCTTTATCCTCCCATTGTACGAGACCTGTATATTAACCCCTTCACCTCCCACTACTCTGCATATTTTAATATTAGCCCTCTCATCTCTATCCTCCCATTGTATGTGACCTGAAGTATAACCCCTTCATCTCCTCCACCTCCCCCAGTGTATGACCTGTACATTTAGGCCTCATACACACGGACGTTTCTAAAAAAATGAACAAAACGTCGGGCCCGACGTCAAGGAAAAAAAGTCGGCATTTTTCGGCATTATGCATCGGCGTTTTTGATCGTTAATGAGTGTCGACGTCTATAGGCGTTTTTAAAAAAAAATCATCCCTCTGCTATTTTTCAACCTAGAAATGTCGGCGTCAAAAAACGCCGGTATAATAATAGGTGGCGTTTGTTGGCGTTTGTTGGCATATTGTGGCGTCGGCGTCAAAAAATGCCAAAACGTTACAGCCTCAGAACGCGATGGCTGTGGGTTCTAGTTTCAGCTCACTAACGCCGACGTCATCTACAGCTCAAAAACGCCGGCGTTTTTATGGGGCCATTGACTAACATGGAGAGCAGAAAAAAACGTCAGTAGACGCCGGCGTCAAAAAACGCCTGTGTGTATGAGGCCTTAATGTATCGGGTGCACCATTACCAAGCTCCATGTATTAACCCCCTCACTACCGGCATTTTTCTTTTTATTTCCAAAAAAATTGTGGCAAAAAATATAATTATTTTGGAATGCCTACATTCCAAAAAGAGTCATTGTGAGGGTTTTGTACAGTACTGTAATATTTGTTTGATATATTTAAAGTGGAAGTAAACTTCCATCTCTTGCTTTTACCTATAGGTACTGCAAATATCTCCTAAATGTGCACCATTTAGGAGATATTTAGTGTACATGCAGCCAGTGACAACACTGACGCATGCACTCTGAAGGAACGGCCACCCATGCTGTTCCTTCAGAGCCCTGTGTCGTAAACGGCTGCTCCCCCGCGCATGCGCAGGAGTGACATCAACGTGGCTCTGGCCAGTCACAGAGCCAAAGTCCATGAACCCAGGAAGCAAGATGGGTGAAGATGCAAGCGGCTGCGGTGCCGACATTGCAGTGCTAGAATAGCTTAGTTTAAGGGTAAGTTTCACATAATGTTCTAGTATGTGGTGCATACTAGCACATTATGACTTTACCTTGCAGGTTTACAAGCACTTTAATAACAAATAGTGAGGAAAACTATTTTTTCACAGAGTTTACTACAGTAAAAATAGAAAAACCCCATGCTTATTAACCACTTAAGGTTTGCCCCATGTACATTTACTGCGGCAGGGCTGCCCTTAAGCGCAAAATCACATACCTGTACGTGATTCTCGTGCATGGCCATGGTCCCGCTGTGATTGGATACAGTGGGAGCCAGTCAGAGGGTCCTGCAGCTGCAATGGCCACTGGCCACCCACGATCACTCGCTGGAGAGAAAGGATGCTCTGCCTATGTACACAAGGCAGATCGTCCTTCTGTCAGACAGGAAGAGAGAGATCTGTGATTCCTGCTAATCGGGAACACAGATGTGTCTCTTCCTCGAGTGCATCCATTCCCCACACAGTAAGGAAACACTGCCAGGGAACACAGTTAACCCTTTGATTGCCCCTGATGTTAACCTCTTCCCTGCCAGTGCCATTAGTACAATGTCAGTGTATTTTTTAGCGCCGATCACTGTAGATTTGTCCTCTGCAATGTCGCAGTCCCGCTAAAACAAAATAAAAACCGCGATGATCAAATAGCACAAAAACAAAGCTCTATTCGTGGGAAAAAAAGAACATCAATTTTAATTGGGTACAGCGCAGCACGACCGCGCAATTGTCAGTTAAAATAATGCAATGCAGTATCGCAAAAAAAATGGCCTGGTCAGGAAGGGGGTAAAACCTTCCGGAGCTGAAGTGGTTAAATACCACCAAAGGAAAGCTCCCAATGGTATTAAATTTGTTTGGGTACAGTGCTACAACAGGGACGTGCGGTGAGGTCAGTGGCTGGTGAGGCGCTGGCTAGTATCAGAGCCAGATACACACAGGTTACATACGCCACAAATGTGAGCAATAATTCTAGCACTAGGCCTCCTCTGTAACTATAAACATGTAACATCTAAGGGCTCATAAACGCAGGCTTTTTTGACGCTGGCGTTTTTTTTTTTGCCGCTCTCCATGTTATTCAATGGGGTTATAAAAACGCCAAAGTTTTTGAGCTGTAGAGGGCGTCAGCGTTAGTGAGCTGAAAGTAGAACCCACGGCCAGCGTGTTCCCAAGCTGTAACGTTTTGGTGTTTTTTGACGCCAGCGCCGCAAAACGCTCACTAACGCTGTACCGGCATTAACCAGCATTTTTTGACACCGACGTTTTTAGGTTAAAATATAGCAGAGGAATGTTTTTTTTTTAAAAAAAATGCTGATTGACGCCGATGCTCAAAAACGCACATTAACGCTCACTAGCACCGATGCAAAACCCTAAAAAAAATTAGATTTTTTCCCTGACGTCGGGCCCAACGTTTTGCATATTTTTACAACATACGCCCGTGTGTATGAGCCCTAAAAAATTTTAACGCGTTGTCTATGGAGATTCTTAAGGACTGAAGTTTGGCGCCATTCCACAAGTCTGCACAATTTTAAAGCATGACGTGTTAGGTATCTATTTAGTCGGGGTAACATCATCTTTCACATTATACAAAAAATCGGGCTAACGTTACAGTTTTTTTTTTTTTTTTTTTTTTAAACTCATTTGAAAAATTGCTGCGCAAATACCATGTAACATAAAAAGTTACAACGACCATCATTTTATTCCCTAGGGTGTCTGCTAAAACTATATATAATATTTGGGGGTTCTGAGTAATTTTCAAGCAAAAAAATTATGATGTTTACACGTAGGAGAGACGTGTCAGAATTGGCCTGGGTGGCATTGGGGTTAATTACCATAAGTAAGTAATATACAAATAATTATTATATATTATTTTTAAGGTCAATTACTATATTTTCGAAAACTGTACTCAAGCAGTGGCTTAATGGACAAATTACTGAAGATTAAAGTTATAACTTCAAACCAGTAATTTCACAGTAAATAGATAAATAATAAATTATTATCTTATAACATATAGCATAATAATATATGATTTAGCTTATACCTTTTCAGCAGCAGCAATTCTCATTCTCCCTCTTAACTGTGTGAGAACAACATGGGATTATGGGTAAATCTTATACACATAAACCCATGTATTTCCTTGTAGTTAAGAGGGCTGGGCTGGAAGGGAGCATTTGTCTTTTAGACACATGCCCCCTTTTATGACACTGCACTGAGGCGTGCCTCCACTGCAGCATTTTTATTGGACAGCTTGGTACAATGGTGCTTTACCATTGGTCCAAGGCTCCAAGCTGTCCATTGAGCTCAGTGCCTCTGACAAGAAGTGAAGAGAGGCACTGTGAGCTCATCCTCTCAGTCTGCTGCAAACACAGCTGTGTCAGCTTGTATTTAAAGTGGCCCCACTGTATGTAGCTTCTGACAGGTTGCGCAAGGAGTCTGTCATCCCTGGAACCATAGATGATAGGAGCCCCAATTTTTTATTTTACCAGTGGTGGGGTAGGACTTCAGCTACCTACCTCCCAAATTTGGGGTCTCTGTGACCCCAGGTAACCAAGCTACGACCCTAAAAGTCGGTTGTTTTTGCTTTTTTTTATGTTCATGACAGGTGAGGCTCTGCCTCACCTGCCTCCCCTGACTGCACGTCCCTGTGCTACATACAGTATGTCAGTAGCAATTGCCTCAATAGTTATAAATGTACAGGCAGTCCCCTAGTTATGAACATCCGACTTATGAACGACTCCTACTTACAAACGGAGGGAGACAACAGGAAGTGAGAAGAAATCTCCCCCTAGGAAGGGAAATTCACTCCTGTAAGAGTTATTATGGGAAAAAGGTGTCGCCATTGAAGCTTTATCACTAAACTTTGTTTCCACAACAACCCAAATTTTTCAAAATCCAATTATCATTGGGACAGGAAGTGAGGTGAAATCTTCTGAACAGAAACATAGACAGCAAAACAAACATTGCAGGGGTGTTACACCTTCCCTATGCTATCCAAAAAGCTTAAAAATATTTGTTTTGGCTGAAGCTACACTTAAAAAATGTACCTGTTCTGACTTACAAACAAATTCGACTTATGAACAAACCTACAGTCCCTATCTTGTTTGTAACCCGGGGACCGCCTGTATATGGTTATCTTTGATTAATGCAGTTAAGTGACTTTAATTTTTTTCTTTGTGTTCACAAAAATAATTTTTATTTTTATACATGTAATATGATTATGTGAATGGTGAATGAGTGTTCTTTCTGTTCAGCATGTCATTTAAAATTTTGCAGTTCCCCCCAGTGGGATAGAGTCCAACCAGAATTAAGGAGACGGCTCAACGTTGAAAGGAACGATGGGGAATTCTGGTAGGTCTACATATCACCATTTATTTTTGATTTGATAATTGGACCAAATGTTTCCTTAAAGCCCAACTCCAGGCTCCTAAATCTTACCCTCTGCCATCTCCTGCCTAAAAGTCCCATGTGCTGTATATACTACACTTTATTTTTTTTTTTATTATTATTATCACATTTCATCATTTCCATCTTGAGTCAATATTATTCAGCTTCAATCCAGATGTTTTCAACATAGCAGTTTTTTGCTGCTACTCAATCTGATGGCCAGCATCATTCAACCCACTTCCTGTGAGCCCAGGTTATCCTGAACCTACCCCGGACCTGTGAATGGACAGTGAAAGGAGATGCAGCACAGTGATTGGCTCCTTGTGCTGCTTCTTTCTGTAACACTCCAGCCCTGCTATGCAGAGACTGCGAGAGGCTGATACCAAGTCAAATTCTGGTACTTACACTGCTTGTAATTAAATCAACCATTAAATGGTGTGTTATTGATTACTGAGCTTCATTTATTTGTGTATTTTATAGCTGTCTATAGTTCAGTTTTAAAATTAATACTTTTTTTTTAAACATATATTCTGAATTATTTTTTCACAGGATGTCCTGCCCAGATTTCATGCAGAATTTCAGCCAAGTGAACATCTGTAACCACACCCCAACCTACTTAGATTTCGAGAACCCTCAGCACGTCTGGGAGTGCACCAGTTACTACAATCAGTGGGTGAGGGGAAGCAATGCGGGCGGTTGCAATACTGCAGGTTGGTCTTCCACGTCTAACTTAGCCAGGTTGTCTGCAGCTTAGAGAGCCGCAGTTCATAAGTTGCTTCACTTGTGCAACGTTCCCCATGTGTGAATGGTTATGGAATCACAATTGTCATCATTGGATGTTACAGGGAGATCTGGTGATGGTTGTCCTGACAGGAGCACATTGTGGTGTATTGTGTCCCCAGAAAAATATTCTTTCCTCTACATTAGGGCTGAGTAGGGTCATTATGGACTCATTTATTATCAAAATACAATTTTGACATTTTAAAACTTGAGTAGAACATCTCCTTGCTCATTGAGCTGCTTAGGTTCAAATGAAAAAGAGAACTTGCCATTTGTTGTCTTGTTTAGAGAGTGTGCTCTTTGGGTGCATTTTGGTGTTTATTATAATCTTTCTATTTGTTTGTTTGTTTTTTTCAATGTAATTGATTGTTATTTATATATTGTCACTTTTATTTTTTTCATTTTACTTTTTTGCAGTTTTTTTTCTGTAACAAAGGAAATTAAAAAGACAAATGGGGGGAACATCAATGGGTCAAGGAAAGTTGGAAAGAGTTTCTCCAAACCTTAGGAATCTTTGAAGCCTATGGTATCTCTTAAAAGCCACCAAAAACACCCACATTTTGCCTTCCCTATTGATTGAATGCGTTTTGCCAAAATCGTGAAATTTCACTGAAATTTTCCAATTTCCACTGGCATTTTGGGCAAATGAAACTCTCAGTTTCACTCTTCTCTACTCTACACGGAGCGACTTTACCTAGCCTATCGTTGAAGCTTTTGGTGTACTCCTCAACCTTTACCCTACCTATTGGACTATACATGATAAAAACTGTTTACCCTGTCCTCTCCTCTAGGCTGGCAAAACTACCCCCCTGTCTGAAACATACTAGGATAACAGAATTGTGCCACACAGTAGAGCCATCTTTGCTCAAGGTGCACAAGCTCCTTCATATAGTCTGATTTCTGGTGCACATGGTATAATTGGAACCTAATATTAAGAGACATTTCAGGTAATTATATTAGTAGTATTATGAAAACAGATTTTAATGCCATCCCAGAGAGGATCCCCTCTGACCAGATCCTCCCCGATATTGCTCACATTTTAGCCGGTAGGCCCCTACTGGACTTCTTGAATGTTGTGGCAGTCCTTCTCTTCTCTCTCCTCTTTTTTTCTAATTTTCCTGTTTTCTTTTTTTTTTTCTTTTCTTCAATTCTCAATTTATGGGATACTGTGTACTCAAGTTTTAGTATCCACTTATTGAGTGGAACTGAGTTACCTTTTGATCAGTGGTGGCTGGCGCTCTCTTGCACTAACCCCCCCTCCGGCGCTCCATAGTGATCCATGGCCTTACCTTATGCGAGGAGGTTCGGGGAGGAGGTTGCGAAGGGAAGAGCAGAGCCGGGACCATTGCTTCTCCTCCTGGCGGAATAGGAAGTGGGTTCTGAGACCCGATTGGCTGGGAGTCCTAAGACTCCTTGGCCAATCAGGTCTCAGGACACACTTCCTGATTGACTGGGAGGAGAAATAATAATTTGTTAATGTAATATCACACAAGTGGATGGCCTCTTGGCACAGTGCTCTGCACCCCGAGTCCAGCCTTTTTGAAGCCTATTGGAGCCTCCAGCTGCAATGACGTGCTTCTAAAAAAAATACCCCATTGAAATCCATGCGTCCACCGCCCTGCATGGAGCTTATGCCAGATGAAGGGGTCCTGAGTGGCTCCGAAACGTTGCTTTCTGCTGTAACAGTGTGATCGTTGATTAAAGCTTTGGACCCATTTTTTGGAAATCCTGGTGTGCTGGTGACATTACTTTCTCTGCATTGAGATTAGGGGCCGGGTGCATGGATTAGGGGGTCAGCGCCCCTAATGAGTGTGCCGCCACTGCTTTTGATCCTTAACTACCAGCACATTCCCAATTTCGAGCTGAGCTCACCTAATCTGCATTGCAAATATTAGAGACCCATTAGGTATATATAAAGCCGCGCCATAGATAACAATATATATTGCAAAGTTTTGAATGATGGAAATTGATATTAATACAAGAGTCCTCATAAAAGACAGGGTGACTAATCAGTTAAAAACACCCAGTGCACATCATATGTTTGTGAATCCGCCACCGGACAAAAGAAAGGCTTACCAGACCTAGCTGGGAGCCAGGCATGTAATTGTAATATCTGGATCACTTATTCCACAGGTCTCCACAGCATTAGGGACACAGCATCACCATTTCCTCAGTAGCAGACAGATGAAACATTGATGTAATAAGATGGTACATCCACTAGAGGGCAGCTCCTCCGTATAATCTCGTAATATTATGCCATTACCATAACGGACCATAGAAGCAGGAAAAAGCAGAAAGAGCCCCAATAGTGAAGCACAGTACTATAGGTTTATTCAATAAAAGATACACGGTACTCACAAAGGTAAATGTTTAGCAGCATGTATCAGCGTAACAGCGTGTAATTCAAGCCGGCTCTCACATGAACACACAGGTGACGTTAGAGACCCATGTTGGTGGAACTGAAAATTCAGGATGCATGTGGCTGAAACCAAAACCGAAATTGAAGGTTTCTTTAAAAATATATATATTTTTAGAAACAATTGTATTATGTTGCATTTTTTAATCAATATCATGAATTTAAATGAATATGAATTTATTGTTGGCCATTATCGCCACCTTTTGAAGCGGTGTTAAAAATCCTGCTTGCTGCATTTTTGGTGCATATTCGGTCAGTTAAAAAAAATGCACCAAAAGCAGAGCTCACATAGTTACATAGTTATTGAGGCTGGAAAAAGACACAAGTCTATCAAGTCCAACCTATGTGAGTGTTTTTATGTCAGTATTACATTGGTTATCCCGCAATGTTGTAGTCTCTTAGGTGCCCATCTAATAGTTTTTTTAAATTATCCATGCTCCCAGCTGAAACCACTGTTTGTGGAAGAGAATTCCACATCCTAACTGCTCTTACCGTAAAGAACCCTCTACGCAGCTTAAGGTTAAACGACCTTTTCTCCATTTTTAATGAAAGGCCGCGTGTCTTTGTGTGCTCCCTTGCACTGAATAGTTTTGTCCCTATTGTGGGGTCACCAGTACAGTATTTGTACATCGAAATCATATCCCCTCTCAAGCGTCTCTTCTCCAGAGAGAATAAGTTCAGTTCCGGTAATCTTTCCTCATAACTAAGGTCCTTCAGTCCCCTAATTAGCTTTGTTGCCCTTCTCTGAACCCTTTCTAGTTCCAGGACATCCTTCCTGAGGACTGGTGCCCAGGACTGGATGGCATACTCCAGGTGCGGCCTCACCAGAGACTTGTAGAGGGGGAGAATTATTGATTTATCCCTGGAGTTTATCCCCTTTTTGATGCATGCCAATATTTTGTTGGCTTTGCTTGCCGCAGCTTGGCATTGCATGCCACTGCTAAGCCTGTTCTCTACTAGGACCCCTAGGTCCTTTTCCATCCTAGATTCCCCCAGACACTCTCCCCCTAGTGAGTAGTTTGCGTTCATATTCTTGGCACCCAAATGCATTATTTTACATTTTTCTACATTAAAATGCATTGAAAACACAGAAATAATGCATCAAAAATGCACCCGTGTTGTATTTTTGATGCATTTTTTGAGTCACATGCCCTATGCAAAACACACCATAAGCCAGATCGCGGCAAAATGTTGGGCATTTTCGGCAGTCATTATTTTTCTTTCAGCCCTATTTTCAGCCAATAATTTTCAGCGACCAAAATGTTAGTGTATCCCTATTATTTACTCTTGCTAATGTTTTATGTATTGCCATTCTGTGTGCTTGGTCTGCAAAATGTCTGTTATGTATACAGTCCCTGTATCCTCTTTTCTAAAATATTTAATAAATAATGTTAATTATAAAAGAAAACAGATTTTAGCTCCATATGCTCATTCAAGGCTAATGTTTATGAGGCTCCTATTGAATTAAATGAAAAATTAAAACTTTTTTCAAATTTTTCAGAGGACATATGGAAGAATCCGCAGTATGTGATCACAGTTCCAGAAACTCAGAAGATAGCATACAATGTCACCGTGGCTCTTATGCAGAATCTGACCAACGAGAGGAAGTACAATCCCCCCTGGTTACCTATTGGATTTGCCTTTTGCAAGGTTTGGTAATCCATTACAGTATACTAGTCTGTCTATAAATCTATCTATCTATCTATCTATCTATCTATCTATCTATCTATCTATCTATCTATCTATAAGAATATTTATCTATCAAAATCTTTATAGCAAAACACAGTCTAATACCAGTCTCTGTCTCTTTTTGCAGGTTACCCCCAAGGTAAGAAACTGTTTTATGTAATACCTAGCTACTAAAATAATACATTATATTGTGCTTTTACACTGTACATATATTACATTTAAATTGTAACTTAGGAGATCTTTAATATATCACTGCTGAAAGTGATTGAGACTGCTGCCTCCTCAGAAACCCCCACTAGGTGGAGTGTGAGCTTGTATAAATAAGGTATAGAGCAGTGGTTCTCAACTCCTGTCCTCGGGACCCACTAACAGGCCAGGTTTGCAGGATAACTGAAATACATCACAGGTGATATCATTTGCTGCTCAGGGATTGCAGTATTCTAGTCTGCATCTCCCCAAGGTAATACTTAAAATCTGGCCTGTTAGTGGGTCCTGAGGACAGGAGTTGAGAACCACTGCTCTAACTCAGTGGTTCTCAACTCAAGGTAATACTTAAAATCTGGCCTGTTAGTGGGTCCTGAGGACAGGAGTTGAGAACCACTGGTATAGAGGAAGGTGGCACTGTCTATGTATTCCACTGGTGGGTATCTGTACGTGTATTATAACAATTTGTAATGAAAAACTGTAAATGAGTGATTTCACCCTAAATATTCACCATAAAACAATATATTAAGAATTACAATAAAAGTGCTACATGCTCAATAGTGCAAATTTCCACAAGAGTAAAATATAACTCAAAAGTGCAAAAAAAAATCTGTAGAAAAAAAACTCTCATAACACAAAAGACACAAAAAATATATATATATGGCAAAAAGGTTCATTAAAAACACCAAAAATGGATTAGAAATTATTATTAGAAACTTAATCCCTTTATCAGAAAGTTCAGTTCATGCAAAAAAAAAAAATGATAAAACTGTAGTGATGGCGTGTCCGAATCCAAAGTGACTAGTGCATCAATTCAAACATTTTCCTGTGCATCAAAGTGGGCCCCCCCCCTTATGTATCCTTACTCACCAGAAGCCAGTACCCCTGCAGAGGTAACCCGCACATATACAGCCTGCCCAGCATCCTGGTCTCCAGATACGGTATGTTCTTCAGCATGGGGTCATGGCACATGTAGAATGGACGGAAACACACATAGTGTAATCCAATATAAAGTGTGTTTATTTAGTCCAAGAACATCATAAAATCAACTGGTTTTTTAACTGATTTTATGATAGGGGGCAGAGAAAACAGGCAGTATATCCGTGTTGTTATCGTCAAGTTAAAATTGCTGGCAGACGTGTCTGTACACATTACCGTGGTAGCCATGAAAGGGGACACTCATTTTTAGACTGACCACCATCCATCCAAGTGTTTATCATGGTTATCTCTAGACCCAGCACTTTGAGTTT
>BLSH010476519.1:367472-389200 GCA_018402905.1 Glandirana rugosa
TTCACGACCCAGATCTCTATTGGTACTATTTGTGAACCTACCTACCACCTGTGCATCAAAGTGCCCCCCCCCCCCCTTATGTATCCTTACTCACCAGAAGCCAGTACCCCTGCATAGGTAACCCGCACATATACAGCCTGCCTGGCATCCCGGTCTCCAGATACGGTATGTTCTTCAGCATGGGGTCATGGCACATGTAGAATGGACGGAAACACACATAGCGTAATCCAATATAAAGTGTGTTTATTTAGTCCAAGAGCATCATAAAATCAACAGTTTTTTTAACTGATTTTATGATAGGGGGCAGAGAAAACAGCAGTATATCCGTGTTGTTATTGTCAAGTTAAAATTGCTGGCAGACGTGTCTGTACACATTGCCATGGTAGCCATGAAACGGGATACTTATTTTTAGACTGACCACCATCCATCCAAGTGTTTATCATGGTTATCTCTAGACCCAGCACTTTGAGTTTGTTCTCAGACCGTACTAACAAATTGTAAACTATCATTCTTATATTGTCTCATTGGTTAAATGTTGCGGCAATTCCTACTATTAACTGCATTCTCTGCAAAAAAAAATGTTAGCTGAATGTAGGATGAATGTTAGCCTTAGTAGTTTGTTAAATGGAAACTATATGGACTCATGCACACATTTTCAGAGCAGTGTGCTGCGAAATGCACATGTTACTATAATGAATGTGCGTTATAGTAGCATGTGCATGTTACGTGCATCAGTGCATTGCAGTACAATTCATTTTGCAGCTCCCACACACATGTGTTGCAGTAGAACACAATGGGGTTGATTTACTAAAGGAAATTTGACTGTGCACTTTTGCAAGTGAAGTTGCCCTCTGCAAGTGCAGTTGCTCCAGAGTAAATGGGGGGGAGCTCTGCTGACTTCCATCATCCAATCATGTGCAAGTAAAAATGCTGTTTTTTTATTTTTCCTTGAATGTTATTGGGTATTTTTTGTAAAGTGAAACTTTATCTCATTTACTAAGCTTTGGAGCAATTGAACCTGCAGAGTGCAACTGCAATTTGCAAAGTGCATAGTCTATTTGCCTTTAGTAAATCAACCCCAATTTCCCCAGCAGACTCCCTGAGTACATGAGAATCCGCTTACATAGGACCAGATAAAATGATAAAATATAAGTATAAAAAAATAAAAAGTTTGAAAACTCCTGGCATAAATCATCCTATCCAAGCAAAACTCCCCTTATTTTCATTTTTCTTATTGATGGTTAGATATCTAAAAATGAACAGAGCTTCAGCTAATTAACCACTTCAATACTGGGCACTTAAACCCCCTTCCTTCCTGGACCAATTTTCAGCTTTCAGCGCTGTTGCAGTTTGAATGACAATTGCGCGGTCATGCGACACTGTACCCATATGAAATTTTTATCATTTTTTTCACACAAATAGAGCTTTCTTTTGGTGGTATTTAATCACCCCTGGGTTTTTTATTTTTTGCGCTATAAATTAAAAAAAGACTGAAAATTTTCAAAAACAATGCATTTTTCTTTGTTTCTGTTATAAAATTTTGCAAATAAGTAATTTCTCTTCATAAATTTTGACCAAAAATGATACTGCTACATTTCTTTGGTAAAAATAACCCAAATCTGAGTTTATTTGGTGTTGGTGGACAGACAGATGTTTTGGGGACTGTGACAGATGTGATGGGGACATACAGATGTTTGGGGACTGTGACAGATGTTTTGGGGACAGTGACAGATGTTTTGTGTATGGTGACAGATGTGATTGGGAACTGTGACAGATGTGACGGGGACATACAGATGTTTTGGGGACTGTTTTATGGGGACACTTATGTGTATGGGGACAGGGGTATCAGTGTGCTTGGTGCACTGTGTGGGGGGCGATCTGTAACAGCTTTCTGCATGAAATCATCATCATGCAGAGAGCTGTCACATAGCTGCAGCTCCCCCCCTTCCCCTCCCCCCCCCCCGCACTGAGCTCGGCGGGGGGGGGAAACTGTCACAGAGACGTTCGTCTCTGTTTACAATGTGACGGCTGTGATTGGATACAGCCGTCACATGACCGGGAGGGCCAGTCACTGCGCCCGTATCCCGATCTCTGCTCAGCTGGATCCTGTGATCATAATGATCACAGGATCCAGCCTCAGCGCACCGCATGGTGGCACTGCGAGCTCCCGTTCTGCAGGACGTGTATACATATACGTGTATATATACGGCCGGGTGGGAGGTGACTAAGCAAGCTAAGAAACCAATTACTTTACTAAGTTAGGGTGACCAGACGTCCCCGGTAAGGACACTGTCCCCAGATGCTGATAAGCCAGTACAGTCAGCCCTGTTGTACCAGGCCCGGTGCCCTAAGCTCAGCAGTAGGGGCCCGGGCAGCCTCACAGATGATCGGTGCGGCCGTGTGGTGAGTTACAATCACCGATCTCCCTGTGTGGCTTTCAATGAAGCAGCTGGCAGCCGCTGCTCCTCCTCTCCCTCCTGCAGCTGTCAGCTGCTTCATTGAAAGCCACACAAAGAGATTGGAGATTGTAACTCCCCCCATTACCGCACCAATCATCCCCGACTGCCCATCACATATCCCTTAATCTCTGGGCCCCGTGCCCTCTTCTGGCTTCCGGTGTCCTCCTCCAGCTCCTCCTCTGGCTCCCCATGTCCTCCTTCAGCTCCTCCAGTCCTCCTCTGTGGCCCTCCGGTCCCCCCTCATCCTGGATCTGTCAGGATGGAGAGCGGAGGAAGGAGCTGGTAAATATGTCATTTACCGTCTCCTTTGTTTTTTGAATGAGTCAACGATCACTGCTTCTGTCCATTCATAACTGAGTATTGTAAACTGTGTTTACGATGTTTCAATTTATGAATGGTCAGGAGCCTCTTTCTCCTGTCGATTCATCTTCAGTAACAACAAACAGAAGAAACTGGCGTTAAAGATATTTTTGGATGATCGGGGAATACAAACAAATTTGCTATCACTCAACCTAATGAATCATCAGTGAACAAGGTAGAAATAAATGTGAGTGGTGCTAATCATTATATTCCCGCAATCTGGTGTGAACAAACCCCTGTGCTCCAATAAATCTATATAAAAATATACAGTGGAATCTTGTATTACAAGCATGATCGGTGCCAGGAGAATGCTTGTGATCCAAATCACTTGTATATCAAAGCAAGTTTCCCCATAGGAAACAATGGAAACTCAAATAATTTGTTCCACAGTGACTGCTTGTCTATGCACAAAAGTAAGTACACCCCTCACATTTTTATAAATATTTTATTATATCTTTGTGTGACAACACTTTGACACTTTGCTACAATGTAAAGTAGTGAGTGTACAGTATAAATTTGCTGTCCCCTCAAAATAACTCAACACACAGCCATTAATGTCTAAACCACTTGCAACAAAAGTGATTACACCCCTAAATGAAAATGTCAAAATTGGGCCCAATTAGCCATTTTCCCTCCTCGGTGTCATGTGACTCGTTAGTGTTACAAGGTCCAAGGAGTGAATGGGGAACAGGTGTGTTAAATTTGGTGTTATCACTCTCACTCTCTTATACTAGTCACTGTAAGTTCAACATGGCACCTCATGGCAAAGAACTCTCTGAGGACCTGAAAAAATAACTGTTGCTCTACATAAAGATGGCCTAGACTATAAGAAGATTTCCAAGACCCTGAAACTTAGCTGCAGCATGGTGGCCAAGACCATACAGTGGTTTAACAGGACAGGTTCCAGTCAGAATAGGTCTCGCCATGGTCAACCAAAGAAGTTACACATGCTCAGCGTCATATACAAAGGTTGTCTTTGAGAAATAGACATATGAGTGCTGGCAGTATTGCTGCAGAGGTTGAAGGGCTCGGGGGTCAGCCTATCAGTGCTCAGACCATATGCCACACACTGCATCAAATTGGTCTGCATGGCTGTCGTCCCAGAAGGAAGTCTCTTCTAAAGAAGATGCACAAGAAAGCCCGAAAACAGTTTGCTGAAGACAAGCAGACTAGGGACATGGATTACTGGAACCATGTCCTGTGGTCTGATGAGACCAAAATAAAAGTATTTGGGTCAGATGGTGTCAAGTGTGTGTGGCGGCAACCAGTTGAGGAGTACAAAGACAAGTGCGTCTTGCCTACAGTCAAGCATGGTGGTGGGAGTATCATGGTCTGGGGCTGCATGAGTGCTGCCGGAACTGGGGTGCTACAGTTCATTAAGGAAACCATGAATGCCAGCATGTACTGTGACATACTGAAGCAGAGCATGTTCCCACCCCTCCAGAGACTGGGCCGCAGGGCAGTATTCCAACATGATAACGACCCCAAACACACCTCCAAGATGACCACTGCCTTGCTAAAGAAGCCTTCGGGTAAAAGTGATGGACTGGCCAAGCATGTCTGCAGACCTAAACCCTATTGAGCATCTGTGGGGCATCCTCAAACGGAAGGTGAAGGAGCGCAAGGTCTCTAACATCCACCAGCTCTGTGATGTCATCATGGAGGAGTGAAAGAGGGCCTTCCTTTCCACCAACATATAGATGCACAGCGCACTCACCAGACTCTATTGACCCCTATTACAGGGAGTCAAAAACAACAAAGGGGTAATTCCAGAGAGTTCATAGGCTGATCACCATACACCAAAATCCAGATTGCTACTAGCATCCACCGAAGGACCCCTGATGACGTCAGACGTATGTTGACAAAGCACATAGGACGGGGCTTCTGAGATAGGTAATTTCCGTTATTAGAGCGCAGATGGAACGTGAACTGACGTTCCTTATGTTTTAATGCTGGATTTTTATCAACTTACATGTAAGTGCATTACTGTTGGTTTTAAATAAAAAGTCTTTATTACTACACAATGAGAGCCCTCTTCTCTCTCCCCTCTCATCCACATACTCATGTTTAGTTACATTAGAGCACTGGAGCGCTCTGATCCTGAGGATTTCCATATCAGGATATTTGGGTAGATGCTAGTAGCAATCTGGATTTGGGTGTATGGTGATCAGCCTGTGAACTCTCAAGAATGACCCCTTTGCTGTTTTTGACTCCCTGTAATAGGGGTCAGTAGAGTCTGGTGAATGTGCTGTGCATCTATATGTTGGTGGAAAGGATAACACTTTGTCTTCATTCATGGTGGATGTTTACTTTACTTGAATTGGATTTATTTTGGACTTTGTTCTCTTTATGGACCAAAAAGTCTTACTTATAATGTAGTGCCACTATTCCCAGCACTTTGGTGGTCATTTTCTAAGTTTTTACTTTATCATGATTATATATTTATTTTATACTTTACTGTATATATTAATTACATTTGGGAGTGTGGTTATCAATTTCATTTAGCACTTATATGTGTTTCACATACAGTATATCCACAAATTAACACAATTAAAATAAACAACAGGGCAGAGCTCTAATAATTTTTAAATGTGTACATTTTGAAAACTTTCTATCCACTTAGTATAAAAAATTTTACAATATATATATATTTATATACATATGTGTATCCGAGTCATTCCTTCTTTTTATGTTGAGGATTACATAAACTATACATTTCCTTGAACATGATAATAGAAGTCTAAGTTGTAAAGGTGTGGATGCTTGCTGAATAGGAATGGAACACCATACAGGCATTTTTGACCTCCTATAAGTTAGAAGTAAACAACTGGGGGTGTATTTGTTTCACACATGAGTGGTGGAGGCAATCGCAACAACAAGTAGAAATGTTTTGTAGTGCGAAGATAATTCTAAAGACACTGATCATTTTTGGACTGTTACAAAGACACATGTATTGCTATTTTTATAGAACTTTTTTGATGTTATGTTTTTTTATAACAATATGGTATTTTGAAAGATTTCTGATGGGGATTTTACACATGTGTTGAAGATTATTTTATGTTGTGTGCACTAAATAATTATCTAGCACCCTTTACATAGGTAGGTGCTATAGTGGCAGGATTTTTGTAGCCCAGGTAAACTTAAGCAGGCCTTGCTGGAAGCTAGGCCTGTTTGTTTTGATTGTGTGGGCTGGGAGTGGCCTAGAGTAGCAGCTGGTGACTCACAGGCAGCATCACTGAGACCGTCCGGATGGGAGGACAGGTGGAGCTTGCCTGTGGTGTTTTTGGGGAGTTCTGACCAATCCCCAGTCTGGATTGGGAGGGGACAGGCCTCCTTAAATGCCTGGGGAGGAGTTATTCGGGTGGAAGAGATGAAGATGGAGTGCTGAAGCTGTCGGGGCCCTTGAGGAAACTTCCGAGTCTGGGGAGGGGGGTGACCTCAGGCCAGAGGCTTGGGTGCATCCAGGAGGAGTGAAGAGATCCTGGAACAGAGGCACAGGAGAGAGCAAGTAAAGGCCAAAGGTAGAGAGTACTGCTGGGAAAGTCTTCAGGAGAGGAACCACTGGTCGCAGCCAGGAGGGCTGGTGAGTGATATGCACATTCAGTGAGAGGACTGGGGAGGCACGCCTAGGTAGGACTGGGAGTTTGCAGTCAGGAGAGGGTGCAGAGACAGAGAAGTGGACTGTGGTGTCATGGGCAGTGGAGAGAGGCAGCTGCAGCCAGGAGGGCTGGCAGGACCTGAACAGGGCTTACTGGGAGTGTAAGCCAAGTGGACAGCTAGCACTAGAATGGTTTTATATTGTTGCTACCCTATAGGGGCCCAAGGTCCCTGCCCACAAAAGGCATTTGCTTTAGGCCTGGTGGAGTTAGTGCCAGGTCTATCAACCATATACTGCTAGCTGTTCCAGGAGAGGAACTAAGAACTGTGCTGGAGGAGTAACAGTCTGCAGTACGTAATGTGCAGGAGATGAAGAGAGGAACAGTCTGCAAGCAAGTATTGTGCTGGAGGAGACTGAGGAAGCGTGTACAAAGAGTGTACATAGAGGTCCTATTCTAAATCATTGAAAAAAAAATTCTGGGCATCTCATAACCCCATCCAAGTTAAATCCCCTAATAAAACAACAAAAACAAAGCACGTTTTTTTTTTTTTAACAATTTACACATTTAAAAATAGTAGAGCATAGCACTATTTATTTTTTAAAGTGCATGTTTATTAAAAACATTTCTTTTTCATTTTAGATAGAGTAGGTAAGGGTTACAATCCCTGTTTATTTCTTGTTGTAGATGTCCCTTTGGGGAGATTTACCTTTACTTCCAGCCTTAGAGACTCTACAGAAAGTGAGAGAAGATTGTTCCAATGTTATTCTTCTGTCAGACAGTTGTCACTGGAAGATGTGTTGTCACTGGAAATTGTTGTCTATTTTTTAGATTTTCCATCACTTTTCAGTCTCTGTAATAATGGTCACCAGCAGGGGCGTTGCTAGGTCTACAAAAAATCTGGGGCTAGAGCCTATAGCAGCAAAGTAGAGTCATATGCTTGAGCGGGCATACACATGTATATAATATACATGTTTGCGTGCGTGTGTGTATATATATATATATATAAACATTGTTACATTTCTGAGTGCGGATCCCACTTACATCAGGGTCCCCAGAGAGCCCCCCCATTTACATCAGTGTCCCCAGAGAGCCCCTTCCTTACATCTGGGTCCCCAGAGAGTCCCTTCCTTACACCAGGGTCCCCAGAGAGCCCCTTCCTTACATCAGGGTCCCCAGAGAGCACCCCCATTTACATCAGGGTCCCCAGAGAGGCCCTTCCTTACATCAGGGTCCCCAGAGAGCCCCTTCCTTACATCAGAGTCTCCAGAGAGCCCCTTCTTTACATCAGAGTCCCCAGAGAGCCCCTTCCTTACATCAGGGTCCACAGAGCCTCTTCCTTACATCAGGGTCCACAGAGAGCCCCACCTTACATCAGGGTCACCAGAGAACCCCCCTATACATCAGGGTCCCTAGAGAACCTCCCCATATATCAGGGTCCCCAGAGTTCCTCCCCATACATCAGGGTACCCAGTGAGCCTCCCCATTCATCAGGTGGAGGCGAGGGCCGGAGCCCATGCTGCCACAGCTCAGTCTGCCCCTGCCTCCTGCATTCCGGACCAAGACATACCTGCAAATTGCAGAACTGCACCCACCCGGTAAGAGACTCGGGGCTATAGGCCCCAGACTCGGGGCTGTAGCCCCAATAGCCACCCCCTAGCAACGCCCCTGGTCACCAGAACAAATGGAGACACAGACAGAAATAAAAATTGTCAGGGGTTCTGACCCTTCAATACTCCATCCAACACTTTAAAAACATACATACACACATGCAGGCAAATCTGGCTTTAATAATGAAAATTCAATTAAAATGCTAATCTATTTACTATTATTGGTAAAAAAAAAAAAATATTGATATGATAAGAAAGGATATAAAAAGGTCAGTTTATGAAGTTTTACCAGCATTGAGTAAAATCATTATACATTGCTTTAATACAAGCCGGTATGCTTTCTTTTGACTTGCAGGGGACAAAGAACGGAACACAGCAGAAATTCTCTCGTCAACAATCCACAGAAACCATAAACACCAATTTGGAGCGTGCACGAGAGGTCACCAAGTCATTTGTGGCGCCCCCTGGAATATATGTCATCTTACCCTTCACACAGAACAAGGGGCAGGAGTCCGAGTTTCTCCTGAGGATCTTCATGAAGACATCTACGATTGCTGAGTAAGTATAATGTGCCATCGGCCTATTTCAAGAAGCAAGTTTCTCAGAAAATAGGTGCAGCGAGAATCTTTTTCTTACTGATTTGTGGTTGTCACTCCTGCTGATAGGGAGCTGAGACAGCCAATTGCAATTTAATCCATTTATGGTTGTCTTTAAAAATATTTATCCACTTGAGTCCAGAGCACTGGTTTAAAGCAGCATAGGGACAGCTTCCGCATTGTGTTTACACTGGAAGGGATGCGATGTGAAGAGTAATTTTACACATTTCCTCCTAGCACAGAAGCTCACTGGTATAGTGAGCTATTGCTGGCTGATTTCAATCAGATCACTATTCGAATGTAACCTGTTGCTGCAGAGCTGCATGGTGGGTCAAGATCAAGGACTTCACTGACCAGGTCCAAAGCTATAGTGAAGAGAAAAGTGTGTAATGAATAGAAAAAGAAACAGTTTGTGTGGCGTGTGTTTTTATATATGCAAGATAGATAGATAGATAGATAGATAGATAGATAATTGAAGGCATCCCCTCCAAAATGAATCCCTAAGTTCTCACAATAATGATGTTGGATAATCTGGATGACATTTGTGTTCTCTGTGTAAGCATCAAATCCAATGTATATCAAATTTTTAGCAATCGCAAACCTGTGAAAAAGTTGCAGTGGTGCTAATTTGTGCCTCTGTCAGCCTGACTTAATTTTATCTACATGTTTTGCTTGCAATTTGTGCAGTCTGTTTTTTTCCCCTCTGATGGTGTCGCAAAAAGAGGAATAAAAAGCTCTTTTAACCACTTGCTTACTGGGCAGTTAAACCCCCCTCCTGCCCAGACCAATTTTCAGTTATCAGCGCTGTCGCTCTTTGACTGACAATTGCGCGGCCGTGCGACTCTGTACCCAAACAAAATTGACGTCCTTTTTTTCCCACAAATAGAGATTTCTTTTGGTGGAATTTGATCACCTCTGCGGATGTTATTTTTTGCGCTATAAATTTTGAAAAAAGAACAATTTTTTTTACTTTTTGCTATCATACATATCCAAAAATAAAAAATAAAAAAAAACATACATTTATTCCTCAGTTTAGGCCGACATATGCTTCTACATATTTCTGGTAATAAAAAGCGCAATAAGCGTATTTTGATTGGGTTGCGCAATAGTTATAGCGCCTACAAACTATGGGAATTGGTTTATGGCATTTTTATTTATTCCTTTTTTTTACTGGTAATGGCGGCGATCTGCAATTTTTATCGGGACTGCGATATTGTGGTGGACATGTCTGACATTTTTGACACTTTTTTGGGACCAATGACATTTATACAGCGATCAGATCTAAAAATAGACACTGATTACTGTATAAATGTCAATGGCAGGGAAGGGGTTAACACTAAGGGGGCGATCAAGGGGTTAAATGTGTTCCCTGTATGTGTTCTAACTGTGTGGGGGCGGGGCTGACAGGGACATAACAGATCTAACTGATCCCGGTCACAGGGATCAGTAGATCTGTCATGCCCCCCCCCACAGAGCGGGGAACCGCCGTGTTTACATCGGCGGTTCCCCATTCTAGCTCTCTGTGAAAGGATCGCGGGTCTGCGGCAGCCATTGAATCTGCCCAACCTGCGGGCACGCTCACGTAGCCGGCGGCTGCGAGAGCGAGCCTGGAGTGTGCAAAGGGGAGGACGTCAATTGACAGCCTCCCACCAATTCAGATCCGCGCTGTAGCCATCAATCGGCTATAGCGCAGATCTGAAGTGGTTAAATTAAAACACATGCATTGACTTTGAGCTTTATCGTTCCACTATACATACATACATAATACATACAAAATACATAAAAGTATCACTTATTTGATATAATTTTAATGAGCAGACTTTGTTCATTATTATTTGGATATATACAGTACATGGGGGTGAAAGTTGTAGGTTGGGGTAAGGGTTGTGCTGAAAAAAATTGCTTTTTTTTTTTTACTATTTAGTCTCCTAAAAAAAGTAGATGTATTCATTTAACCAAATTATATATATATATAAAGGCATAAGTTTTTTTTTAATCTTAATGCATTCTATGTATTAAGATAAAAACCCTTCTGTGTGTAGCAGCCTCCCCAGCACCTCCTTAATTACTTACCTGAGCCCCATCTCTCTCCGGCGATGTCCACTAATGTCTAAGCCATCCGGCACACTCCTCCTGATTGGCTGAGGCACCGCAGCGGTGCCATTGTCTCCCAGGGTTGTAAATCAAAGTCAATCAGGGGAAAGAGGGGGTGGGGCCGGGTCGGGGCTCCATGTCTGAGTGGATACACGGAGCTCTGACTCGGCTCGAGTCCCCCAAAAGCTGCTTGCTGCGGGGGCACTGGATAGGAGGAAGGGGGCTGGAGCAGAAAAGGAGGATCTGAGTTGCTCTGTGCAAAACCAACTGCACAGAGGAGGTAAGTATGACATGTTTGTTATTCTTTTTTTTAAAAAAAGAGACTTTTCAATCACCTTAAAGTTTTGCTAACCCCACAATAGTAAAAATCAGCCTGTATATGCAGGAAAGTATGCTTGTTATAGTCACTATGGAACCTAAGGGTTTAATCCTCTGCATTGTGTAAAATGGCTGCTTGATCTTGTGTGCACAGATTTTTCCATCCCTGCACTGTGCCCCTGGACAAGTCCAGATAAGATAGAACCTTTGGAGTCAGGTTGCACATGCTCAGTTTGGTGTGTATTGCTAGAGAGTTTTTTTTTCTTGGGAGAGTGCATGTGATCAGCACAGGGCCAATCCGCACTGTCCAGACAGAGGGTCAGGAGCTCTATACAATATGAAAAAATATGAAACAAGTTTCACCAGGAACTGACATAAATCACAAGACTGTGATATACTGCTGATGAGAAAAGGTATTTAGAAGTGTATAGTTACTAAAATGATTGCATTTCCATGTACTGTGTTCTGTGGTCCTGGGTTTAGTAACACTTTAACTGCGGGGAGGTTAATTATGTCACCAAGCCCACTAAACCCAGCACCATGCATTCACTATATCTGGTCTCCCACAGTACACAGAACATTGAGATGCAATTATTTTAGTAAATATAAACTGCTAAATACCTTTTCTCGTCATCAGTATATAGAAGTCTTGTGACTTCTATCAGTGTCTGGGTAAAGCTTGTAGGAGGAATGTTCATTCTCCTCTGACTGTCCTATGAGGCAGCATGATCCCTGACTTTCTGTCTGGTCTGGGCAGCGCTGGCCCTGTGCTGAACACATGCACCCTCCTCCAAAAAAAAAGAAACTCTCTAACAATACACACCAAACTGAGCATGTGCAGAGTGCCTCCAAGGCTCGGTACTATCAGCAGATGGATTGGGGACAGTGAAAGAAGGGGAGGATCAGAGAAGATAGGATCAAACAGCTTTTTACACAATGCACAGTATTAACCCCTTTTGGGTTCCACAGTGAGTATAACAAGCATGCTTTACTGCATATACAGACTGCTTTTTACTGTTGTGTTTTTAGTAACACTTTAATGCCCATTTTTACTTAAAAGGCAAATAAAGTTGATGCTGTGATCCCAAGACCATGGCCCTAGACACAGCATTGGAGGGACAGAGAGCCAAGATGTGGAACCTCTGGAATCCAGGACAGTTGGCATCTATGCATATAACATATAACACTTTCATTTGAATTGTGCTGTGCATACAGTAAATAAATACATGACATAAATGTGGTACAGTGTAAAAAGCAATGTAAGATATTATAAAAAAAATTGGAGAAAGAACACAAAAAGTTAATAAGTGGATATGTACAGTTCTAAGAAAAGTTTTATGTTATTTCTAGCCCTGATGAAGCAGGATCAGTAGAGCCCCCAAAACATGTCGTCTTTTGTTTTTACTAACAGCAAAAAAAACAAAAAAAATGTAACTGGACTGTCAATCATGCATCTGGTGCTTTCTTCATTCTGCCAAGGTACTACTGTAATTCTGGACATCCAACACCTGGACAATCAACAGATTTAAATATCTACCAACATTCTGTTCCAGTAATCAACCAAATTATCTTCATTTGGATCACAAGAATGGCTGACCAGAATTATGATTTTTTTTTGGCAGAAAATAAAATTTATATGTACAGTATACAGCGCTCAGCATAAATGAGTACACCCCAACAGATTTGTCAGAAAGCCTTTACTTTCCTTTCAAAATCAACATTTTCTATGGGACACTAAACTACAAAAATACTCCCACAAATGTGGGCCATTGATTGCAGCCAAGATTTGTGAATTTGCACATACAAAAAAGTATTTTTCCTAACAAATTCATTCAAGACCATGTTGCAAAAAATGAATACACCCCAATGGAAGTCTTAGGAGCAAAGCTAAATTTTAGACACCAAAATCCTAATTAACAAGAATTCAACTACAGGTTAGTCTAATTATTTATTAAACAGGTGTCCAGCAGACAGCTGATTATAAAAGGGCGTTACTTTACAAAGAAAAGCCTTCCCCTTTCATGCTCTCAGCAATGGCACCACATGGAAGAGAAATGCCACAAGGCCTGAGAAAGAAAATAATTTCACAATAAAGGTGAAGGCTACAAGAAGATCAGCAAAGCTTTACTTTTCAGAATACTGGAGCAAAAGTGATACAAAAATGTAATAAATGTGGAACTGCAACCACCCCACAGAGACATCCAGGCTGTCCATGAACGTTATCACCTCAACAGGAGCGTCTTCTGATGAAAGTGGTTGAAAAAATCGCCATGCAAGTTCACTGCAGTTAGCTAAAGAAGTAGAAAGCCAAACTGGGGTGATTGTTTCCCGTGGCACAATACGGCGTACACTGCAGAGGAATGGCATGCATGGGTGTCGTCCACGAAGGAAGCCTCTCCTAAATCCCATGCACAAAAAAGCCACCTAGAATTTGCCAGGGCCCATGCTGAACAAGAAGGTGGCTACTGGGACTCTGGAGTGATGAGACCAAGATAAATGTTTTTGGAACGGAGGGCATCGAAACTTTATGGCGTCACAAAGGTAAGGAGTACGAAGAAAAAGGCATGGTGCCTACAGTGACTCATGGTGGTGGCAGTGTCCTTCTGTGGGGCTGCATGAGTGCTGCTGGTGTCGGAGAGCTGCATTTCATTGATGGTATAATAAATTCACAAATGTACTGCTCTATATTAAAAGAGAAGATGCTACCATCACTCCGTGCCCTTGGTCATCGTTGTGCACTTTTCCAACATGACAATGATCCAAAACACACATCTAAGACCACTGTTGTATTTCTGAAGAACAGGGTGAAAGCGATTCAGTGGCCAAGTATGTCTCCTGATCTGAGTACAATCAGGGGGAACGCCTATGGGGAATTCTGAAGAGACGAACATCAGTTTCCATCCAGCAGCCAGGCTCTAAAAGAGGTCGTTCTTGAAGAATGGAGAAATATTGATGCTGCAATATGTCGCCAACTTGTTATTCCATACCTAGAAGACTTGGTGCACACCTTACAAATCATGGAGATCATACAAATTACTAGATGTAGTAGTTTTTGTTGTGGGGTGTATTCATTTTTCATCAACTAATTTGAGTAAAACTGAAGATTTTGTAATCTAAGTTATATTATTAACCTTACTTTCATGTAATGAGCTAAACAAATGTTCTATAAAATGCAGTTTTGTCAAAATTTTGGAAATTGTTCTTGTGTTCATTGAGATATTGATTAATATCTTACTTTTAAAAAGGGGTGTACTCATTTATGCTGAGCACTGTCTGTTTCTGATGTGTTTTAAGTTAACGTTCAGTTTATAAAATATCATGTCTACCGATCAAAGATCATTAAAAGATATCTAAAGCCACATTCACACCTGCAAATGTACCCGACAGCATTTACATAAGGGAATCCCAGCTGGTGTTCCCAGCGAATCAGCGATTAGCTGCGGGAGGCAGCTCCATTGAAAGTTTTGTGCTGCCACAGCTAATCAGGGCCGCACATAGGTCATCGCTAAGCAGCAGTCATCTGGGAGTGATCGGTCCTGGACACAGTCTACATCCAGGGCAAATCACTTGCTGGTAATCTCCGCATAGGGATTACATGTGAACGGCCACAATTAGCTGTAGGAGCCGGTGGCCTCTCATTGCTTTCAATAGGTCTGTCTCCTGTAGCTAATTGCTGGGACCCCCACCCCCGAGTTTATCACATGTAAAAGCCCATTCACAGGTGTAAATGTAGCCTAAAGCTTAAACCTATGTAGCCATGCCCCCGTAGGGGTTGCTGGAAGTAGTGGTTCACCTGACACTCTGCCCTCAATCACACATGTCCTTGCATCCATGATCAGGAAAGCAGGTCAGTACTTTTTTTTTAAATTTAGGGGATTTAACTTGGATGGGTGAAGGGTAATTATGGGATGCCCAGCAGATCAACAGTTCTCAAATGGGACCATCTATATACACTCCTGTATATACACTTCTCTTCTGCCTTTAGCACAACACTTGCTTCTTCGCTTGTTCCTCTTCCTTCAGCACATCACTTGTTTCAGGCCTAGCTAGCACATGGTGAGGCTTGCTGTTACTTTAGCACAGCCTCAGAACCGCTCATTACAGGCAAAGACCGCAGGTTCCCTCAGCGTAGCAAAGTACATTGTGTTCAGCTAGCCTTGGTGGACTATTGCTCCCAGTCCATCCTCTTTGGGTCCTGCCAGCCCTCCTGGCTGCAATAACCCATTCCACTGCCCAGTGATGCCACAGTCCCCCAACTGGCTCTTGCACCCTCCTCAGACTGTATTTCATCCCAATCTGCTCTGGTGTGCCTCTTCCAGCTTCCCAGGGTGTGTATCACTCACCGACGTCTGACACTTGTTGTTCCTCTCCTGGAGATCTCTCTGGCAGTACCCTCTCCCACTGTCCTTCACTTGCTCTCTCACTTGTGCCTCTCTTCCAGAATCTCACTCTCCTCCTGGATGCACCCGAGCCCCAGGCCGAAGTCACCCCCCCCCCAGCTGGGGGCTCCCTTAAGGCCCTGACAGCCTCCGTACTACTCCATCTCCATCTCTTCCACTCGAACTCTCCTCCCCAAGTGGGCTGACTCTGGATATTTGAGGAGGCCTGCTAATCCAAGCTGGGCATTGGTCAGAGTTCCTCAGAATACCCCAGATGGCTACACCTCCCCTCTCCACCTCTCTTTCCAGAGAACACTAGAACCTTCTGGAAAGAAGTGGGAGGTCCTGATGACACCACCTGTGAGTCACCCAACCCTACCCTGAGCCACTCCCAGCCCAGAATCAAAACAATAAGGCCTGTCAGGCCTGACTAAATTTGCCTCACCTAACAAAAATCTCTCTCTAGCACATACCTAAGGTAGAGGGTGCTACACTTATTTTGTGTTTTAATTTTGGATAGAGTAGGAAATAATTAAAACCACTGTCAAGTTTTATTTTCAATTCATGTCCTACTAGAGAGATTTTTGAGGGCACAACATGAAATGAGAGGAAATCTTCCTAATGCGAGATAACTTTCTCTTACGTTTACTGACAAACGCAGCCCTCTTTGACATGTGGGTTATATGCACATCCTACTAGGAGTTAACTAGACAAAAAGAAAGAAAGCAAGCTGGAACCTCCCAGGGGGCCGTCCTCTCTCTCCCATATAACCCCCCTGCTCTGCTTAGCATATCAGTTTTAATATGCCTAGTGCAAGAGTTGACCTGGCTCCCTGCCGTTTTACTTGGGACAGCATGGCTGACTACAGACGGCGCTTCTTTCTGGCGGTCCTTTATGCACTCCTGCTGGGAGCAGCACTGTGGGCACAAAACAGCAAGTATAGCTGGGCTCTCCCTGGGGTGTGGTAGCGGTAGGTGCAGTCCTCCTGGGGTCTCCCTGGCGTTCTTTGGGGCGGCGGTGGAGCTGCATTGTGGGGATGTCAGTTCATTTTTTTCTAAATTTGACTGTCAGTTTCGGTGGTGCGATGGCAGATGATCCTGCAGGCCCTTCTGAGGAGGAGTCAGCGGCAGCACAGCCTGCGCTGGGGGCCCTGGTGTCCCTGGAACAGCTGAGGGCAGTGTTTGGGGAATTTCTTCCCCGGGTGGGGCCGAGCAACGCTCTGGGGGCCCCTAAAAAATGACCGCCTCCCCCTTGTTCCTCAGGGGATGAATCCGAACCGGAAATGGCTTTGGGGCCACAGGGACCCCCGTGGAACTCTCAGAGGGTGAGCTGGTACCCTCGGACAATGAAGAGGACCAGGGGGCCTCAGTTGCGCGTGAAAAAGCGCTGGTGACCGCACTGATTTCTAATATCCGTGCGTCCTTGCGACTGGACAAGGCAGGGGAGTCGCAAGCGTCCGCATATGTTTGCGGGTCTGCTAGGCCGCCTAGGTCGCCTAAGGCTTATCCTTATGATTAATTTTTTGACCACCTAATCTATCAGGAATGGCAGTGTCCACAGAATTCCTTCTCCCTATCTAAACGCTTCGTTATACGCTATCCCTTTGAGGATAGTTTAGTGAAGAAGTGGGCATCCCCCACAGTGGACCCTCCAGTGGTTCACCTGAACAAGGCAACGACCATTCTGTTGGAAGGGTCCCCCTCGTTTAAGGACCCAGCCGATAGGCGGACGGAGGCAGTGTCCAAGGCACTTTTCCTGTTGGCAGGATCAGCTATGTGGCCGGCCCTGGCATCTGCCATGGCGGCACAATATCTGTCTGAATGTGTGGCAGAGCTGCAGAATGATTTGGACTGCGGCAGGATGCTGGAAACGTCGCAGAAGGCAGACCATTTGTTTCAGGGTATTCGGTACCTGTGTGATGCAGCTCTGGACCTGCTTCCCATGTTGTCAAAAGATGTTTGTTTTTGCAGTCATTATCAGACGAGTTCTCCTGGTTACATTCGTGGTCAGGTGACCACGCGTCTAAAAAAGGTCTTGCGGATCTTCCCTTTCAGGGTAGCTGTCTCTTTGGGCCATAGTTGGATGAAATCATCAAGGATTTCACTAGGGGGAAGAGTACTTTCCTTCCGGAGCCCAGGCGGTGGGAGTTCCGCCGCAAGCAGGGACCTGTTTCTTCGGGTCAGAAGAGGGTTTTTCGTGCCCCTGGCGCAGCGGGCAAGGGGCCGAGGAAGCGTCCCTGGCAGCGCAAGAACGAAAAGACAGAGGAAAAGCCCTCCTCTGCATGATGGATTGCCCCCACCCGACCTTCGGGCGGGGGGACGTCTTCTGGGGTTCGCAGACAGGTGGACTGCCCACATTCCCGACCGTTGGGTGCAGGAAGTGGTGTCCTCCCGGTACAAGATAGAGTTCAACACTCTACCCCCAGACAGGTTCTTCCCATCAAACTTGAGACTTGGGACGTCGGGAGGCCCTCTTAAGGACTGTTCAGGCACTCTCCGACCAGGGGGTGATCGTGCCAGTACCTCAGTTGGAGAGGTTTCACGGTTTCTACTCGAACCTATTCGTGGTCCCCAAAAAAGGGGGGTGGGGTCAGGCCAGTTCTGGACTTAAAGGCACTAAACCACTTTGTGAGAGCACGTAAATTTCGGATGGAATCCGTCCGTTCGGTCGTGGCTGCCCTGCACCAAGGGGACTTCATGGCGTCCCTGGATATCAGGGACGCGTATCTCCACATCCCTATTTGTCTCCGACACCAGCGTTTTCTGCGCTTTGCGGTGGGAGATATTCACTACCAATTCATGGCACTTCCCTTCTGGTGCTGGCGCTACTGAGGCAGAGGGCTATTGCGGTGGTAGCATACCTTGACGACCTGCTCCTGAGAGCGAAGTCTGCTTCGGCTCTGGAGGAGAATGTGGCTATCACCATGACCTCGTTAAAGAACTTTGGCTGGCTGATCAATCTACAGAAGTCAATCTACAGAAGTTACTGACACTGCAAGCAGCGGTGCGAACCCTGCTGTCACGCCGATGGTCTTCCTTACGGTTTTGTATGCGGGTGTTGGGGCTCATGGTTTCAGCCTTCGAGGCGGTGCCCTACGCTCAGAGTCACACTCGGCTCCTTCAGCGAGCGATTCTGTCTCGGTGGGACAAGTCCCCACTGTCCCTAGACCAGTTAATTAGATTGGATTCTCAGACCAGAGAGTCGTTGACATGGTAGCTTCGGGCCCCGGCCTTAACGTTGGGGAAGTCTTTTCTTCCCCTGAATTGGTCTATAGTCACGACGGATGCCAGCCTATCGGGCTGGGGTCCTGGGGCAGTTGTCTGCTCTGTCTCGCCCACTGGATGGAAAGGTTGCACGACCTCCCGGTTCGGGTTCAGTCGGACAATGCCCTGGCAGTGGCATATGTGAATCATCAGGGCGGAACAAGGAGCTCTGCAGCAGCTGAGGAAGCGGCTCTCATTCTGTGCTGGGCAGAACTTCACGTGCCGGCGATCTCTGCCATCTACATTCCGGGCTTAGAGAATTGGCAGGCGGACTTCCTCAGTCGCCAGACGCTGGATCAGGGGGAATGGCCCCTCCATCCAGAAGTGTTCAGCCAGATTTGCCACAAGTGAGGCACGCCAGATGTAGACCTCATGGCATCTTGGTTCAACCACAAAGTGAAAACTTTTGTGTGCAGGATGAGAGACCCGTTGGCGGTCGCTATGGACGCGCTGGTAGCGCCTTGGGGTCGGTATCGTCTTCTGTATGCCTATCCTCCCATCAAGCTTCTACCGCGGCTACTGCGCAGGATGGAAGCGGAGGGGATTCTGATGATCCTGGTGGCTCCAGATTGGCCTCGGCGTCCGTGGTTCGCCGACTTGGTGCGAATGGTGGCAGATGTTCCCTGGCGCCTTCCCCTGCGCGAAGATCTGTAGTCTCAGGGACCCATCTTGCAACCTGCTTTACCCTCGCTGGCTTTGATGGCTTGGCTATTGAGTCCCAGGTGCTGAGGGATAGGGGTGTCACTGACTCCGTGATTCCTACCATGCTGAAAGCACGCAGAAAGTGTACTTTGCGCAAGATTTATCATCGCACCTGGAAGGCCTATATTGCTTGGTGTGAGGCGGGGGGTTGGAACCCCCGCTCTTACGTTGTGTCCAGGGTCCTGGCCTTTTTGCAGCAGGGCCTGGATAAAAAATTGGCCTTGAGTACTCTCGAGGGTCAGATTTCGGCTCTGGCTATTCTTTTTCAGCAACCTTTGGCATCACATTCTTTGATTCGTACATTTGTACAAGGTATGCGCCATGTGGCTCCTCAGGTACGGTCGCCTATGGCACCGTGGGATTTGAATTTGGTGCTTTCTGTGCTGCAGAAGCCACCATATGAGAAGATCAGGGATATTCCCCTACAATTGCTGTCGCAGAAAGTGACTTTCTTGGTGGCCATTACATCCGCTAGGCTGGTGTCTGAGTTGGCAGCGTTGTCCCGCAAGTCTCCTTCACAAGGACAAGGCGGGCTTGCGCCCGTCTCCTTCATTTTTACCGAAGGTGGTTTCTTCTTTTCACATTAATGAAGATATTGTTCTTCCTTCGTTGTGTCCGCATCCTTCACATCCTAAGGAATGTGAGTTACATTCATAGGATGTTGTGAGGGCTTTGCGGGTGTATTTGGCAGCTACAGACACTTTTCGGAAGTCTGACGCGTTGTTTGTACTGATGGACGGTCCGTGCAAAGGATTGGCGGCCTCGTCGGCTACTGTTTCCCGTTCGATCAGACAGACCATGACTCATGAGTATTCTGTTCGGGGCAAGATCCCCCTTTCCCAGTCACGGCTCATTCCACCAGGGCTGTTAGCACTTCCTGGGCTTTCAGACACCAGGCCTCAGTGTCACAGGTGTGCACACGTTTACTAAGTTTTATAAAGTTGATGTGTCAGCATCTTGCTGCTTTTAGCCGTAAGGTTTTACAGGCGGCAGTGTAGGCGCGGCTGGCGCCTCCTGAGAGGTTTCTGTTGGGTACAGTTGTTGTCGTTTACCCACCCCTCTTTTCTGACACAGCTTTGGGACATCCCCACATGTCAAAGAGGGCTGTGTATGTCAGTGAACGTAAGAGAAAAAGGGAATTTATTAAAACTTACCATAAAATCCTTTTCTCTGAGTTCACTGACAGACGCAGCACCCGCCCCTCTGCGTTGTGTTTGTACGGCTTGTTACGAACTGATATGCTAAGCAGAGCAGGAGGGTTATATGGGAGAGAGAGGATGACCCCCTGAGAGGGGCCAGCTTGCTTTCTTTCTTTTTGCCTAGTTAACTTCTAGTAGGATGTGCATATATCCCACATGTCAAAGAGGGCTGCGTCTGTCAGTGAACTCAGAGAAAAGGATTTTACTGTAAGTTTTAATAAAATCCCTTTTTCCTCTGAGAAAGTTGTCAGTATAAGAAGTGTCCCCACTGGAAGATATCCCCAGTATTCCTGTTCTGATAAACAACTCAGAACTTGGGATATTCTCGCACCAGTCATGGCGACAAGGTCATGCTTGTATTACCCAGTGGTCCATCCTCAGATCCTCTGGTTTATAGCACAGACAGCCTAAAATTCATTTATTCAAAATTGCATGTGGCTGGATCAGATTGATTCATTTTCATTAGTATAGCATGGTTTCTGTTAGGGATGTCCCGATACTGATACTAGTATCGGTATCGGTGCCGATACTGAGCATTTGCCCGAGTACTTGTACTCAGGCAAAATGCTCCGATGCCTCATCCGATACTTGGGCAACCAGGGGATGATCAGTGCAGCGCTGGAGGGGGATTTACAATCACTGATCTCCCGACTCCCTGTATATATTTCATTAAAGCAACTGACAGCCACTTCTCCTCCCGCGGCTTTCAGCTGCTACAATGAAATGTATACAGGGAGTCGGGAGATCAGTGATTGTTAAATCCCGCTGCACCAATCACCCCCATTGACTGTCCCTGTATCCTCCTCCAGTCCCCCTGTCCTCGATCTGTCAGGATGGAGAGCGGAGGAAAGAGCCGGTAAATCTGTAATTTATCGGCTCTTTCCTTTTCTGAATGGACAGCCAGTGATTACTGACTGTCCATTCATGAATGTCACTGAGCATCGTAAACTGTGCTTACGATGCTTCAGTTTATGAATGGGGAGGAGCCACTGTCTCCTCTCCATTCATCTTCAATGCAGCTGAGGCTTCTGAGAAAGGGACTGGGGAATCTCCATCCTCAGCCCCCTTCTCCCTGTCTCAAAAGAGAAATGTCAGGGGTCTTTTAAGACCCCCTTATATCTCACCAAAAAAACACACTGACATCGTCCAATC
>BLSH010476519.1:434913-456972 GCA_018402905.1 Glandirana rugosa
AGTAAACGTAAGCAAAAGTAGGCGAAGGCAGTCGTAGACAAAAAAACTTGCCTACTTTCAGGATAAAAAGTAGGCAGTTTTTTTGTCTAGTCTACTTTTTGTGTACATTTGCCTGCTTGCCAGTCAAAAAGTAGGCAAAAACGTAACCATCACCTACAATTTTTTTGACTACTTTTTGCCTACTGGTGTCTACTTTTTTGCCTACTTTTTTGCCTACTTTTTGACTACTTATGCAGTAGACGAAACTACACTGCCTTGACTACTTGACTACTTACCAGGCATACACACTTTCCTGGGAATTCGTTTACTCTTTGTACTTTACACCTTGTTTCACAGTTGATATATTGTTCTAGTTAGTCCGTTTCATGTTCACCATAATTTCCGGTTCCGATGAGGTCTATATTTACTGTCCCCTTGTCCCTCCCCCCTCACTCCTGTGCCTAGAGTTTTGAGAAACTCGTTCAATTCTAGTTTAGTAAACCCCACCCGCAATAGGGTGTGTCAACAGCTCTATGATTTGATCTTAACTTGCTCAAAGAGTTTTGAGATCCGTGTCCTCACTCCCCCCTCCCTGTTCCCCTGTCATTTATATCTGGAGTAGCCTTGGCCTTTAATACCACTTGTACTTTGCCTGATTGATCTTGTTATATAGTTGACACTTTGTTCCACATTTCATGTTTCTCATTTGCTTAAGGGTCCTTTCACACATACGGACCATTCATCAGTTCATCAGTTCCGTCACATCAAAGCAGATGACGTATTCATCAGTTTTTCATCCGTTTTTTCATCCGTTTTTTCATCTGTGGTCATCCGTTTTTCATCAGTTTTTTTAACATCCACTACCAATGCAAAAACGGATGAAAAACTGACCGTTCGTCCGTTTACATGTGTTTTTCATCTGATCTGTTTTTTTGACGGATGAAAAATAGGACTTTCATCCGTTCAAAAAAACAGATGCTGACGGAAGCGGATGAAAACGAATGCAAATGAATGATCATCAGTTGTCATCTGTTTTTCCATAGAGTTGCATTGATGTCCGTTTTTAATCCGTCGACGGAAGGATGAAAAACGGTCAAACGGTCCGTATGTGTGAAAGGGGCCTAATACCTCTCCCCCTCCCCTCCTAGTCATCGGCCTTTGCACCAAGTCCCAGCCCCCAACCTCACCCCTTCTTTCTCTCCCTCTTCTTTGTTCTGCTTAACGTTAATTTAAAAAAATAAGATAAAAAAGCCAAGCTGGTTAAAAAAGAAAAAATCTATAGATGTGTCTTATGTATAACATACAACAGATTTATATTTGTCATAAAAGAATTTGTAATATCTGTACATGGCTCTGTAACATTCATATTATACATTTCTTACATACTAAATAAAGAATATATATAAAATACTGTGTATATATATATATATACACAAAACCATTAGATCTCATTCCCCACATGTGTTGGACTGCATTGGTCCACACAGACACAAAGTACGGACAAGGCAAAAAGCATTGACTTCTATTTTGTCACATTGGTATGTGCTGAAACAAAATAAAGCAGACAGCATTTTATTGCATTGTAGCACATTGTGACACACTTCGGAACATTGCAATATGCTGCAGCACATGTTAGCTAAATAAAAAAAAAAAAGAAAAAAAGAAAAGAAAAACCTGCACCGCAGTGCACGTAAAGAACGCATAGTAGTACATGCAAAAAAGCACTGTAATGCACATTGTCAGCACTGACACAAATGCGTTGTAGTGTGAACGGGCCCTTAGGGTCCATTCACATTAAGTAATTGGTTCTTTTACACAGAAACCTTACTTCTTCTTCTGTTTGTCTCCTTGCGCAGGTCTCCCAGTCAGTGATGCCGTCATGAATATCATGTTTTTAAGATATGGAAACTATTCCAAAAAGTTGACCTTTGCGGACTTTGTGTGCTGCATGATCCGCCTGGAAACTGTGTCAAGTGAGTTATAAAACTAAGATGATGATGAAAGCACTGCAGACTGTCAGTGATAGAAATGGCTAGAGAATCAGACAGGGACAGTGCGGGGCTTTGGAAGATTGTCCTGGAAATGTCATTAAAGCTGAACTCTAGACAGATATAAGAGGCAAAATGATTGCAGCTCTGTAATCACAAACACAATTTCTTGTATTTTTCCTAAAGTGGAAGTCCCAGTCCCATCCCTGCTCCCAATCCCATTCTAAGCCCTCTACACCAGTTACCCACAGTGGGGGCTGGTGTTTTTTTTGTTCGGGAGGGGGGGGCAGCAAACAACCAACCCCCCCACTGGTGCGGCACTAACAACCCCCTCCCCCACGCATCTGCTGGTTGGTCGGGCACTTACCTGGATAGATAGTTCCAGATAGATGGAGGGTGTTATCCAGCATGGTGGGGTGCGGGCAGCAGCTCCAGGCTGGTGGGTGCAGGGTCTGGGCAACAGCTCCAGGCTGGTGGGTGCGGGGTCTGAGCAGCGGCTACAGGCTAGTGGGTGCGGGATCCGGGCAGCATAGCAGAATAAATTAAACACATAGTGTGAAACCCGTGTGTAGACAGTGCTTGCCAAAAGATTGGATTGTCAATATTCTGCAACCACCATGTAAAGAGTGAACCTATACCTATATCAAGTGCATCATATATGATACACCTTCCATGTAATAATCTGTGCAAAAACTGCAAAATTGTGCAAACCTTAAAAACTTGTACCAAAATTAGTGCTTTATGAGTTCATATATACTATAGCAAATTGTGTCAATGACACGTGGGATAAAACCCTTGTGTAAAAAGCCCTTGCCAGGAAATTCATTAAATCAAATGTATATCCATTGTGCAATTCAAATCAATTAACTGCATTCACCATAAAACCATATACGTGTAGCAAGTACACAACGTGTAATGGACCTTATACCTAAGCTATGCAAAACAACAATAATGTGCAAAACTTATGAAACAATAATAATAATAACTGTGCTTGTGAGTTCATATGTGACAAATTGTGCCAATTGAAACCAACTGCTGTAGCGCAGTGTGTGCAAACAGTCCAATCCTAAACAGCTACTGCTGCTGTGCAATCTTTACATCTTCAGACTGCAGTGAAAGTGCCTTGTGCTTCTCTTCTTATGTAACCAAATATCCAGTGATACCAAATCCACCGTGAATTATAGGAAAAAGTCCCTACTCACCAGATATAATTGACCCTCTTACCATATGATTAAGAGGAATCAGAAAGCTCTTTAGGTGGGTCTCTCACAAACTCTTGATCCTTAATGGTCCGCCCGGGATCCCCTCCTCCTCGATGGATACATGTGGGGTTTTCAGAGTTTTAAAGAAAAAATAGGAAGAAAGGACAAGCCTCTCATAGCGTAAAAAGGTTTAAAAATCTCCAGACTATATTCAAATGTACCATACAGATGATGTTCAGTAATTAACATTCATTCCTACAGCCCAGCAGAAGCCGCAGGTCTCACTACTCCAGCGTGCGTTCCAACTGAGCGTGACACAGGGCATCATGCGTACCAACTTGGCGCGTTTCATCACTAAATGTAACATCTTCAGAAGCTCAGGCTTCAGGCTAGTGGGTGCGGGGTCCGGGCAGCGGCTCCAGGCTAGTGGGTGCGGGGTCCGGGCATCGGCTCCAGGCTAGCGGGTGTGGGGTCCGGGCAGAGGCTCCAGGCTAGCGGGTGTGGGGTCCGGGCAGCGGCTCCAGGCTTGCAGGTGCGGGGTCTGGGCAGTGGCTCCAGGCTGGCAGGTGCAGGGTCCAGGCAGCAGCTCCAAGGTGGCGGGCTTCCTCTCTGGCTCCAGCGGCTTCCTACCTGGCTCCACGTCAGGCATCCAGTAGGATTGCCTGACGATTTGACCAATTGGGAAACAGGTCTCACACCTGCTTCCTGAGCAAAAATTAATTCGGTATTGTCACACAACTGGGTGGGATCGGGACACAGTGCCCTGCTCCCTGAGTCAACCCTTTTTTGAAGCCTATTATGTGCTTCAAAAGACACCCCCCCCCCATAGAAATTCATGCGCCCCGGCGTCCTGAAAAGGGCTGGGTGCATGGATGGGGGGGCAGCACCCATGCGCCCACAATGCACGGGCTGCCACTGTTACCCTGTAAAGGAAAGGTGTAAACTTATCTCATCTAAGGGCGCTCCAGTCCGGTCATATGATCTCCCCAGCAGCGAGCTTCAGGGGAGAGAAGGGAAAGCGACAATGGCTGCAATGCCTGGGCAGTGATGTCACTCATAGACTTACTGTGGTGCATCCTTTGTCAGCTGTCCCTCCTCTCACATGAAGGCTGGCATCGGGAGTCAATCATGTGACCGGACTGGAGCGCTCAGGGAATAGGTAAATATACACATCTTTCCACTACAGGGCAGTTAGTATAGGGCTTAGAATGGGGGTTGGAGCATGTTTAAGCAAAAGTGAGGTTTTGACTGGACTTCCACTTTAAATACATGCATTGTAAGTACATGAATTTGACCTGGTATCAAGCTCTCACAGTCCATGTACAGCAAAGGTGGAGAGTGTGTGCTCTACATGGGCTCACAGGAATTTGAATGAATGATGCTGACCATCAGACTGAGGACATCTAGTGGTTAAAAAATAGTACTGCATGGGATCTCTGCATTGAAGCTAAATATTGCAGCAAAAGCTGGTTTTGTTGTTTTATCTGTTAATGGACTGTTTATTTTGGCTGGAGTTCTGCTTTAACGTAGGATTACTCTTTTACAAAATGTGGCCACTTGCCCATTGTGAGATTGGCTCACTGTTATTCCCATAGGTCTGCACAGGGCTGAAAGTCAAATTAGAAGCATCCTGTGCAACAGTTTCATTTTTGTGAGATTGCTTCTATAATTCCTTGTGAAACGATGCTTCTTTTTTATTAAAACACTGAAAGTGCTGATAATGAAGGCAGACCCTCAAACTCTCCCGGTCAGTGTGAGAGTTGACATTGTAAGGGAAACAATTTCTTCTGAACAAGAAAAACGTTCCAGGACAACCCAGGCTCAGAAAAAGTGTGTTGAGGGCATCTTGTGGTGGAAAATAAGTACTGCAGGAAAAGGATTGAAATTGAATTGATTTGAACAAAATAACTTTTTCATTTTTTTTTTAAATGGGATATTTATTTTTATCTTGTGAATTTTGACTGGGGCTATAAATGTAACATTTATGAGTGATTATTAAATCGGGAGAATTTCCAATCTGCTAATAATCACTTTTCCTTTTGTAAAGATACACTATATTACCAAAAGTATTGGGACACCTGGCTTTACATGCACATGAACTTTAATGGCATCCCAGTCTTAATCCATAGGATTAAGACTGTATTGAGTTGGCCCACCCTTTGCAGCTATAACAGCTTCAGCTCCTCTGGGAAGACTGTCCACAAGGTTTAGGAGTGTCTATGGGAATGTTTGACCATTCTTCCAGAAGCGAGTCAGGCACTGATGTTGGATGAGAAGGCCTGGCTCGCAGTCTTCACTCTAATTCATCCCAAAGGTGTCCTATTGGGTTGAGGTCAGGACAGTCAATTTCCTCCACCCCAAACTCGCTCATCCATGTCTTTATGGAACTTGCTTTGTGCATTGGTGCAAATCATTTAGTGGATGGGGGAGTATAGTGTGTGGTTCCCAGAAGAGTTGAAGCTGTTATAGCTCCAAAGGGTGGACCAAATCAATATTGAACCCTACAGACTAAGACTGGGATACCCTTAAAGTTCATGTGCGTGTAAAGGCAGGCATCCCAAAAATTGGTAATATAGTGTGCATATGTTGCATATGTGTGTATATATATAAACTGTACAATTCTTTGCAGATTAGTAGATCTGCTCTTTATAATCCAGCAAACGAAAAAAGTTTTTTTTTTTTTTTTTTGATAATTGACTGGCTCATTGCTGTTTTAAAGTAAACCTTTCACTTGAGAAAATACAGCTTGCCATTGCTGGCCGAAATAATCCCTGCCTGTCTCTTAGAGAAGAGACATTCTGCCCTCCCTGCACCATCTTCCCTCCACTGAACTATTATATTTAAGAGTCTTTTGGCCAGTCTGATAACATTAGGAATCCTTCTTCTTCTCCTCTGGCATTGGTGTTGTGTGGTACTTACTGGTGCACTTAACGGTATGACCTGTGAGCGCCATTCAGTTTGTAATGATGCTTGCATGATGATGTCATCCCAAGGGATGGGTCCAAGATCCAAGACAGCTTAGGTTTTGAGGAAGAGGAATGTATGATGATGGCCTCCAAATAACATGTAACACTGATGGCATCTACTAGCAAGCTTTTTTTTTTATTAGTTTTGCTATTACTGTGTTATTCGTTTTTTTTTTTTTCTAGCTACAGCTCAGCTTTAAACTGTTGCAACCAGAAGAGATAGTGCATAGATATGGCACAGCAAAACACTATATTCAACAATAAAATAATATTATTATTGTACTTAAACTATACCATGAGTTAGGTCTCCTTGTGCTAACACCATGGCCAGTAGTGCAGCAAGATGACAGCTCAGTTCCCCTCTTCCACCTATGGGTTAATGACAGGCCATAAGAAAAGAAGGTGTTTACTTTCACCTGAAGTGAGCTTCATGCCAGACCCCTCTGCTGATGGTCACCACCCTCTGCTCAGAGCTGACCGAGAACTGAGTGATTAATGGTCATGTGATTGCTCAGTTCTTGAGCTTAGAGCTAGTGGCGGAGAGGTGCAGCATCAGACCAATGCTGAAGCAGGAGGAGAATATGTATGGTTTTTTTTTTGTTTTTGTTTTTTTTTTATAATCAGTTATGTATGTTTGTTTTTTTAACAGCCCATCTCCTTTAGGAAGGAATTATTGACAAAACAAGTTATAAAGTAACTTTTATTACATCAAAAGGGTTGATTTACTAAAGGCAAATAGACTGTGCACTTTGCAAGTGCAATTGCTCCAGAGCTTAGTAAATGAGTGGAAGCTCTGCTGACTTCCATCATCCAATCACATGCAAGAAAAAATGCTGTTTTTATATGTTCCTTGAATGTGATTGGGTATTATTTGAAAGGTGAAGCTTTACATAATTTACTAAACTCTTGAGCAACTGCACTTGCGAACAGCACAGTCTAATTGCTTTTAGTAAATCAACCTCAATGTGTATATTACTTCCTCTGTATAAAAATAGTTGGTCACTTGTTGCCATCTACAGGCCATTTGTAAGAATGACAATGCCTCATACACACAAGGTTTAGCATCAATTAACCAGTGAAAAAGAAATCTGTTTTTTTTTTCACAAGGATAGCGTATTCTACATTAATGTAAAAATATACATGCTAATTCCTCTTAAATTTATGGAATTTACCTTATATATCTTAATTGATACAAAGTTACACACCACACACATATATATATATATATATATATATATATATATACACACACACACACACACACAGTATTTTGTATTTTATTCAATACTGATCTCCAAAGTTGGCATAGCAAGAAAAATATGGATGCATGACTTTAATTTTCATTTGAATTTAATTAATTTGAATCCAACTCTATTTTTATGTTACATGGTGTACTTTTATAGCTATCCATGTTCTTCCCAGCATAGAAAGTGTTAATTAACTTCAGCCACTGGCCAAAGACTTTCTTATTAAACAGCTCCATCTGCTTTGATTACCACTTGCATGCTCAATAGGACTCTGTAGTCCACTGTGCTCCAGCTTCTGGCAGCAGAGAGCCCTGGTGTGGAGTTCCCTTCAGGCACAGGTGAGCACCATCTTTGCTCCTGGTCTGCCAGCAATCCAGAGGTGGGATAAGAGGACTGAGTTGTCATTTTGCTGCACCGGTTGGCCACAGTGTTGGCACCCCCTGCTTCACTGGTGGCTTTGTACAAAGTGCCCTACCTCATGGTAAATGTAAGTACACTATTTTCATTTTAACTTTTAATAAAGTGATTCACTGCACCAGACCTATGCACTTTCTTTCTCCCTTTTGTTTTTAATCCAGAAGTTTAGCATGGCAGCCAGCAAACTAGCATTTTTTAGAAGGAGAGTTCAGTAATGACAGCCTCGGTTTCTCTTGTGATAGGTTTCCTGTTGTATTTACTTAAAGGAGAAGTACAGCCAAAGCTCATTCGGATCACAGTAGTGCAGTCCGTTTTGCACTCCTGTGACCTGTTTCGAGCAGACAGTGGGCTGAAGCCGAGGTCACAGAGCTGGTCCAGGCTCTGGAAAGATTGCGGCAATATACGTTGGGATCTGCCCACGTGCCTGTACCGGCATCTGGCTCAGAGCCTGAGCTGGCCGCTCCCACCCCCTCCACAGCCCAGCTCTCTGCTCAGGGAGCCCTGAGAACCAAGCGATCGGCGGTGTTCGATTGCTCGGTTCTCAGTCTTAGAGCCGGCGGGGGACCGATGCTGCATCTACCTAGGCAAGTATGATTATGAAAAAAAAACGAATTCCAATACTTCTCTTTAAGGCCCCTTTCACACTTGTGCAACTTTTCCTGCGACTTTGGACATCAGAGATGCATAACAAGTCATACCCCATGATTTCCAATGATAACCATTCATATCTGTGCAACTTCAAGACTTCAAAAGTGTCCCTGTACTACTTTGGTCCGACTTTGATCCGAGTTGAGGTCCATAGACCTCAAATTTACAAAGACATTCCCTGAAATCACATCAAAATTGTGGCCACAAAATCGCGCGACTTTCAAGTCGCAGCATTGTGAAAGGGGCCTTAAAGCAGTTGTATACCCCTTTTACTGATTTTTACCTACAGGTAAGCCTTTAATAAGGCTTACCTGTAGGTAAAATGAATATGAGACATTCACCCTTCATGTAGCTGCTGTACCCTGTACATGTACCCTGCATGTAGATGCGCCGTGATGTCCTGGCGAAGGCCTGGCGCATGGCGCCGGACCTTGCCGGAAAGTCAGAGCTCCCGGGAATGACGTCTCATGGCTCAGGTCACTCAGTGCCGGAGCTGCAAACCCAGAAGGATCCCCCGAGGGAAGATGTCAGCTCCCTCTGCAGAGACCGAGCGGACCAGTCGGAGCTTCATTCTAAGGTTTCATAATGAGCTAGTATGCGGTGCATACTAGCTCATTATGCCTTTGTTTTACAGGTTTTTGTTTTTGTTTTGTTTTTTGCAAGTATACGACCGCTTTAAGGAGAACCTTGAACCTCAATAGCAAGGAATTTAGGCTCCATACACACTTCTGCCGACTTTGGAGTACAACTTTGATGCAACTTTGGATGGGTGTAACTTGAATATGACTTTGGCTTTGACCAGTGATAATGGACAACTGTTGCACACAAGTTGCATTGTATAACATTCAGGTACGACTTTCATGCGACTTCTGAGGGTTAACATTGAAGTCTGTGGCCCTCAAGTTTCATGAAAGTTGGAACTACTTTGAAGTTGCTGCATATATGAATGGTTATCATTGGAAAACAAAACCTGAGGAACGACTTGTCATGCAAAGTTGCATGATAAGTCGCAGAAATGTGAATGGAGCTGTGACCCTGTTTCCCCTTGCTAAACACTGCAATAAATGGGAATAAAAAATGGTGAGTGTATGTGGGGTAGGTTGATAGTATACTTACTTTTCCTTGTGGGTTCTGCCTGTGTCACCTAAGTGGGGGTGACGTCATCCTCCTTCTGGTGAGATACCAGAAGAATATGGGTAGACTACTGAAAGAAGTGCCCATCTGTTAATCATTGATCGATTGCTTTTCCATTTTCAGAGGTGTTTCAGAATTTAACAAAAGATGGAGGGGGCATCTACCTGACCGCAGAGGAGGTAAAATCTTTTATTTTCTAATATTGACACCATGCAATTCTGACAGAACACTGGCTCGGAACTACTAATTCCCACACAATTTTTGCTTTTATATGTTGATACTACAAATACTGGCTTTTTTTTTTTTGACAATTTCCATATTTTGCTGCACCAATCCAATACTTTGTAGACTGTAAAGATGTTAGATAAATCAATGCACATTTGGAGAACTGTTCAGACTTCGTCCTGTTTCAATTTCAATTTTATTATTATTATAGAAAAAAAGAGAATGCTGGGATAATAGACCACAGTGATAAATGGGACTTTGGAGGTACTCGGTCAGAACCCTCTCTGAATGATCAGACCAACATAAGATGAATGAGATGTACAAAATTTATTAGTATAAAATGCAACATGTAATAACCCACAAAGAAGTGAGAAAAACACAATAAACTAAGTATAAACAAAATACACCAAACATGACAAATATGGACCAGAGGGTCAGGATGCTTCCTGTCAGAATTGATGAGATGTAGCCAGAGATGACTGGGAAGCAAGACAGGATACGCCCTCCCGACCTGTTTCGCCTATGATGGCTTCTTCAGGGGAGAATGGACAAAACCACATAACGGGTGTATGTATCCTAAGTAAGTAGAAATGCAGTCCAGTAAAATATAACAAAGTACAGAAAAATACAAAGCATCATATGATATAGGCATTATCTCAATTAGGGACATGCCTAGGACAAATTAAACGATCTGATCAATGAGTCAAAGTGATATAACATTTAGAAAAAACATACCCTGATCAAAAAATCCGAGCATACTGCATGTAAGTTTCACAATTGAGATGAATTACCTTAAAATGTAAAATCAGAGAAGAAACACTCCATGTGATAGCACGGCCGACCTCGGACAAACCAATGGATCAATGCCTTCTTATAGATATAGCTTATTATTATATGTCTATAAAAAGGCATTGATCCATTGGTTTGTCCGAGGTCGACCGTGCTATCACATGGAGTGTTTGTTCTCTGATTTTACATTTTAAGGTACATCTCATTCATCTTATGTTGGTCAGAGAGGGTTCTGACCGAGTACCTCCAAAGTCCCATTTATGACTGTGGTCTATTATCTCAGCATTCTCTTTTTTTCTGTGTTCAATTAGGGATGTGGTACCGATCTCAGGCGGTGGCCGATAACTGTTTGTCCTTTCTTATTATTATATTGTAGTTGCAATAAGCACTGTTATGTTGTTTTTAAATAGAATCTGTCATGTTACCCTGAAAGTATCTCTAAAGATAATCCGTTATTCTAAAAGCCCTGTAAAAAAAATAGGATTTTTGTACTTTACCATAAAATCAATTTCTTGACGTCCATTGAGAGACGCAGGAAGTCAGCCGCTTTGGGTTATACTGCCAAAGATATTGACTTCTTGATTCCCTCAATGGACAAGAAAGAAAAGAGATTTCATACTTCCCTCTTCAGTGTGCAGTCTTCTCTACCTGGTCCTGTGCCACGCAATGTGGTCTGATTCACTGCCCTTACCTCATTGGAAGAACCATGATTTAGAATACATTTTTAACCACTTCAGCCCTGGAAGGAGTTACTCCCTTAATGACCAGGCCATTTTTTGCGATACGGCACTGCATCGCTTTAACTGACAATTGCCTGGTCTTGTGATGCTGTACCCAAACAAAATTGACGTCTTTTTTCCCACAAATAGAGCTTTCTTTTGGTGGTATTGGATCACCTCTGCGGTTTTTATTTTTTGTGGTATAAACAAAAAAAGAGCGACAATTTTGAAAAAAAAAAGCAATATTTTTTTTTTACTTTCTGCTATAATACATATCCAAAAAAAACAAATGTATTCATCAGTTTAGGCCAATATGTATTCTTCTACATATTTTTGGGTGAAAAAAAAATCGCAATAAGCATATATTATATTGTTTTTACTGGTAACGGTGGCGATCTGCGATTTTTAGCGGGACTGCGACAATGCGGTGGACAAATCTGACCCCAAGTGACACTTTTTGGGGACCAGTGACGTTATTACATTGATCAGTGCTATAAAAATGCACTGGTCAATGTATAAATGAAAAGGACACTGCAGGGAAAGGGTTAGCACTATGTCATCTGACAGAACAGGGATCCGCCTTGTTTGCATAGGCAGATGCCCGTTCTGCCTCTGTGTACCGCAATCGCGGTTCACCTGTGGACATCGAGTCTGCGTGTCCCGTGGGCGCGCTCCGGCGGTGTGCAGCAGTGGTGCGCCCACAGTTTCACATGCACGGACCACCGTACGGGTATGGCGGTTCACACAATCTTGCCAACCTGCCACCGTATATACAGTACACAGGGGCTGGTCGGCAAGTGGTTAATACAGATTACTCTAAAAGTCTGGTTTGGTTGCCTTGGACTATGTCTAAGATTACAAACATTATTATGTACAGAGAAAATGCTGAATATTATCATAGAGAATCCTGAAAGTATGTTACCAATATTGTACTTTGTTTTATATTCCAGTGGATGCAGATTATAATGTCCAGCTAGTATCACATTGGACAATGCTGGTAAGTCATTTTGGAACATCTTCCTGTAGAGAAACAAAACTAAGCTAAGAAAGTCTGTTATATTTTAGGATCATGTGGGCAGCACAGTGGTTAAATCGTTAGCACTTCCTTCCGCTTAGCAGCACTAGGGTCGCCAGTTCGAATCCCAACCACAACACTACCTGTCTAGAGTTTGCTTGCTCTCCCTGTGCCTGCGTGGGTTTTGATGAGTTCGGGGTGGAGGAACTCAAGTGGCCTGCAAAGAGTCCTAACCTAAACCCTAATGAACAACTTTGGGTTGAATTGGAATGCTAAAAGCTACAGTATCTCACAAAAGTGAGTACACCCCTCACATTTTTGTAAATAATTTATTATATCTTTTCACGTGACAGCACTGAAGAAATTACACTTTCATACAATGTAAAGTAGTGAGTGTACAGCTTGTATGACAGTGTAAATTTGTTGTTCCATCAAAATAACTTAACACACAGCCATTAATGTCAAAACCACTGGCAACAAAAGTGAGTACACCCCTAAGTGAAAATGTCCAAATTGAGCCCAATGTGTAAATATTTTATGTGGGCATCATTATTTTCCAGCACTGCCTTAACCCTCTTGAGCATGGAGTTCACCAGAGCTTCACAGGTTGCCACTGGAGTCCTCTTCCACTCCTCCATGATGACATCACAGAGCTGGTGGATGTTAAAGACCTTGAGCTCCTCCACCTTCCATTTAAGGATGCCCCACAGATGCTCAATAGGGTTTAGGTCTGGAGACATGCTTGGCCAATTCATCACCTTTACCCTCAGTTTCTTTAGCAAGGCAGTGGTAATCTTGTAGGTGTGTTTTCTGGTCGTTATCATGTTAGAATACAGTCTCCGAAGGGATGGGATCGTGCTCTGCTTCAGTATATCATGGTACATGTAGACATTCATGGTTCCCTCAATGAACTGTAGCTCCCCAGTGCCACCAGCACTCATGGAACCCCACATGACACTCCCACCACCATGCTTGACATTAGGCTTAGGCAAGACACAATTGTCTTTGTACTCCTCACCTGATTGTTGCCACACACGCATGACACCATCGGAGCCAAATAAGTTTATCTTGGTCTCATTAGACCACAGGACATGGTTCCAGCAATCCTTGTCCTTAATCTGCTTGTCTTCAGAAAACTATTTGCAGGCTATCTTGTGCATCATCTTTAGAAGAGGCTTCCTTCTGGGACGACAGCCATGCAGACCAATTTGATGCAGTGTGCGGTGAATGGTCTGAGCGCTGACAGGCTGACCCCTCACCCCTTCTACCTCTGCAGCAATGCTGGCAGCATTCGTACATCTATTTCCCAAAGACAACCTCTGGATATGACGCTGAGCACATGCACTCAACTTCTTTGGTCGACCATGGTGGGGCCTGTTCTGAGTGGAACCTGTCCTGTTAAAACGATGTTGTAGGCTTGGCCACTATGCTGCAGCTCAGTTTTGGGGTCTTGGCAATCTTCTTATAGCCTAGGCCATCTTTATGTAGAGCAACAATTCTTTTTTTCAGATCCTCAGAGAGTTCTTTGCCATGAGGTGGCATGCTGAACTTCCAGTGATCAGTATGAGAGAGTGAGAGCGGTAACACCAAATTTAACACACCTGATCCCCATTCACACCTGAGACCTTGTAACACTAGTGAGTCACATAACACCGGAGAGGAAAAATGGCTAATTGGGTCCAATTTGAACATTTTCACTTAGAGGTGTACTCACTTTTGTTGCCATTGGTTTAGACATTAATGGCTGTGTGTTGAGTTATTTTGAGGGGACAGAAAATTCACACTATTATACAAGCTGCACACTCACTACTTTACATTGTAGCAAAGTGTCATTTCTTCAGTGCTGTCACATGAAAATATACAATAAATTATTTACAAAAATGTGAGGGGTGTACTCACTTTTGTGAGATACTGTAAGTCTTCTCATCCATCAACAGTACATGGTCTCATAAATACTCTTTTAGCTGAATGGGCACTAATTCCCAAAGGAAAGACTTTGCTGAAAAGTGGAGGCTGGTATAGCCACAAATGGGTTCATATTAATACATCTTAAGATATATTTGATTTTATGTTTAGATTAAGCAATTTTCCTTCAATGAAATTGACTTACTTTAAAGGTTAAGTCACTTTATCACTTGCTGCCACCAACATAGAGCTTACATCAGTAGCAGCTGCAACTTTTACACAGAGCAGTTGGGAGTGTATATTTAAATTGCATGTCAACTCGGCCTGATCATATCTACGGGCATGGGAAGATACCATGCCCCCGTGCGACTCCCACCATGTCTCCTGGGCTCCGCTGTCCTGCCTGCAGGCCTGGGACCAGCATGGTGGGTTTTTTCTGGGTAAAACAGAGGGGGCCTGATGAACATCCATTTGCTGATCCTCCCTTAGATAAATGAACCAGGAAGGGACATCTATTATGTCACTTCCTGGTTCAGAGATCTCATTTCCTGGCAGCACTGGCCAGGAAATGGCCTAGATTTAAAGCAGCTAATGGAGTATTATCTGTGCTCCATCAGCTTCAGTGGAGTGCAGGGGAGACATCAGGGGTCTAGACCACTTATGTCATTAAAGACACTGTAAACATGCTATCACATAGGGGGGTATTGGTCTGCTATTTAATAGCAATAAAGTTAAGTAAAAAAAAGTAAACATTTAAAGTGATGCATAAAAAAACAACGCTACACATGTTACATATCGGTGGGGTAAGAGTCATAATTCCAGGGCCACCATTCATTCCTGTAAGGGCTTTTAAACCTTACCTATGGACTATTTTGGATACCAACTCTGTCAAATTTTCACAGGTGCACACAATTTTTAAGGTTTGACATTGGGTATCTTTATATTTTACTAAAAATGTGGATAATATCTCCCATTTGCATACATTAAAATTAACTTGAGTGTATTTTTTATATGATATATTTGTGTATATATTATATTATGTGTATGTATTTGATAAACTTGCACTAATATAGTGTAATTTAAAAAATGCAACTAGCATCATTTTATTCTCTATGGCCTCTGTTTTCAGAAAAATGTTTGGGGGTTTTAACACATGTGCAGAACAAGAAATTCAAAATAGCTCTAGGAGCAAAAGAGTTAAACATTTTCATTGACGCTAAAAAGCTTGTTTGTTCTACAATAACATATCTCATTGGTTTTCTAGCATCATGGCCACCCACTGTGAAAACACAAGACAAGCTGGAAGACTGATCCTCAAAATGAATACTTGGAAAGATTAACACCACAGCATGCTTTATTTTTTATTTTTTAAAATGTTTGTTTTTAAATTTTATATTTTTATAGAAGCTTAAGGTTAATGTACAGTTATGCAGCAAATTCAGCTACTATGTGATGCATTTAGCACTAAGACTATATGGTAACATGGGATGGATGTACACACTTCTGAGTTCTAGGGGCTTTTCCTTATCCAGATCCCCATGTTTCCCTCCATCTGCACTCTATATGTTACTGCGCACTGACTATGAATCATACCCCCAGGATCTTTGCTTCCCTTTAAGAGGGACTTGGAGCATGGCCAGGGACATAACCTGAATTCAAATGGCCCAATAGCAAGATTTTGATGGGTCCCCCCATCAGTCTCTCTCTGTTCATTGCTGAAGGCAATAAATTAGCTCAGACATAGGGGGTAGAAACAGATTTGTTATTAAGCACTGCTCAGGATCGGGGTAATGATGCATCACTGCATCTGTGTTTCCTTACCTGTACACTGATTTTCTAGGTTCCTTGGGGGTTTTCTTGGTTACTTTCATGGCACGGGTCTTTGTACCAAACTACAAAGGGGTTCAAAGGATGCCTTTACCATCCCACATAGAGTTCCTTACTCTCGAAACCCCAAAACCTATGTGATCAGTAAGTATGGTACCTACATGTGTCCATCGTAATTCCAGCCCAAACTGCAACCAATGTAACAGGTGACATTTTGTTTTGAGTTGATCTCAACCTGTTACCTGAATTTGTAGATAACATTTTAGAGTAAGATTTGAAGTAAATTTAAATGAACTGTAATATGGTAAATGTAGTAATTTAAATGTTATGGATGTTCTTATGTGTCTTATTTTTGTTTTTTGGAAAAATAAAGACAGACGCTAATAAATGTTTAAAAGAGAAATTCCTCTGTCATTCTTTTATGAAGTTAAAGTTTTTTCTCAGTTCCCCATTTAACAAGTCTTCTTTCTCTCTCAGAAGCTAAACTAAACTCAGGAACTCTACTGCCATCTAGTGGCCATTTGTATAATTGTTCTCACTTCTTCCGTTCCTGTTTTTCCTACTGTTAATATTAAAGTGTTGCCAAACCCACAACAGTAAAATTAGTCTGTATATGCAGCATAGCATGCTTGTTATACTCACTGTGGAACTTAAGTGGTTAATCCTCTGCATTGTGTAAAAAGGCTTTTTGATCCTGTATGCATAGATTCTTCCCTGCATTGTTTATCTGGGGAAGGCCAGCTTAAAGTGATTGAAAAGCTTTGTTTCAAAAAAATGAATAAATAACAAACATGTCATACTTACCTCCTCTGTGCAAGGGTTTTGCACAGAATGGCCCCGATCCTCCTCTTCTGGGGTTCCTCTGCGGCGCACCTGTCTCTTCTTTTCCATCAAGTGCTCCCACAGGGAAGCGCATCCCTGGGGATACTCGTGCGGGTGCGCTCCTGAGTCCTGCTGCTGCATCCATTGACACAGACAGTAGGACTCGGCCCCGCCCCCGTGTCATTGGATTTGATTGACAGCAGCGGGAGCCAATGGCTGCGCTACTATCAATCTATCCAATCAGGACCCAAGACACCGGCTGGAGCGAGTGTGCTCATCCTGGCGCTGGAAAGACAGGGTTCAGGTAAGTAAAATGGGGGCTCTGTGGGGGTGCTACTCTACAGGAGGGTTTTCACCTTAATGCATAGAATGCATTAAGGTGAAAAACCTTGGACAGTTTGCAACCCCTTTAACACAGGCAGGGTAGCCAACCTGCACATGCTCAGTTGTGTCTTTTATGCTGAAGAGAACATTCATTTGTTTTTAGAGCTAACCAGGTCACATGATATTGACATCACACATATGAGCGTGTATACAGGCTGTAGTGGAAATCTCCTCCTACCTAAAAACTCAGCACTGGAGAAGCTGTGCAGTTTATCACTGACCGTGGTATACAGACCATCCAAAAAGGTATATAGTGGCAGTATTTTAATGTAAAAAGAAGATTTATGAACTATGGGCACTGTGGGGGAGGGGGGGCAAATTAACTATTTTCATATTAATGGGTTTACTAACACTTTTTTTGGAAAGAATTTATTGAGAATTTATTGAGGATATAGACAAGAAGACGTGACCAGATGTAATTCCATCTTATCTGGGTCATACAATTTGTAATATGGGTTGGTACAAAGATAGAAGCAGAACAATAGAGAGACAATGCAACATATCTATATAACCTGAAGGCAAAACACTGGATGGGTCTCCCAAGATCAAAACTAGGGTATTGCATAAGGGGGAGGGGTGGGAAAGGGAGGGGGTAGTCCACTTCCAACAGGGATTCTGCTACTTCTAGGTTCAATGGGTGTATCACTAGCATCAACCGGCACATTTTGTACATGGAGGGCCTGAGGAGAGAGGGGCTGCATGCTATCGAAAGCATTGAGGTTGTGGCAGAGCCCCTAGAGGGGAGGTGTTTAGTTGATGTCCTCATGCGTTAATTGGGACCTCTGTGCCCCAAAATAGGTGAAAGGATTCCTAAGAGCGTCAATCTCCTCTTGGGGTAGGGTAGCATTGATGAACGATAGCCATCTGCGGTAGAGGTGACTGGTGTCTCAGGGTTGGTGAAAGTCGGTATTAATCTTTTCTTTGTAGAGGAGTGATGTCATCTCTCTCTTTACTTGTGGTAATGTAGGGCATGAAGGAGAGGTCCAGTTCTTCAGATTGGATTGGCGGGCCACTAACAAGCAGATTAGAGTCCAGTCTTTGATCTGGGGATCAAGTGGATCGGGTGGGGGGGCCATTGTAGAAGTTGCTTGTCCCAGTGGCCAAAGATCAGGGGTAATGGATCTTTCGGGAGTGTGAGGAGGGTTATGCTATTGATATAGGTAATGACTTAATCCCAAAAGGCTGCTATGAAAGTACAGAACTAAAAGCGACAGGTTAATGAAGGTCTTGGTTGTTTTCAGAGTGGGCAGTGTTAGGCTTGAGGATTCGATTTGTCTGAGAGGAAAGGAATGAAGGCGCGATGTATGCGTTTGAGTTGTGTTTCTCTCCATACCTCATTGGGGGTTAACTTAAGAGTTTTGTTGTAGTCTTGCATGATCTTGCCCACCGAGTCCGGCTCAGGGAAGCTTTTGCTCCATTTGGCCACTGTGGAGGTAGCTGTGTGGAGGGTGGTTTGTAATAGGAGGGGTTTGTAGATATCTGATATTGTATAGGAGCCTTCTTGGATGAGGTGGCCCAGTTTATTTTTATGGAATCTTTTACTGCTCTCTGGGCAGGAAGTTCGGATAAAGCTGGTGCATTGCCAGAAATGAAAGATGTGGGTTTTGGGGATAGAATCATTTTTGACCAAAAACCTAAAGTCACAAGGATGTCCTGTCGTCTCGTCACATAGGGAGGAGAATTTGGTTAGGCCATTGTGTTCCCATTGTATAAAAACCTTGTGGTCCATCCCAGCAGAGAAGTTGAAGTTTCCTCGAATTGGGAGATAGGTTGACATGAATGGTGAGAGTTTGGTCAATTTCATTTGTTCTCTCCAGGCAATTGCTGTATCCCAGAGGAGGTTTTGTTGAAGCTCAGGAGGTAGAGCTGTCCATTTAGTACACAAGATAGCCACCAAGGAATGAGGGAGGATCATTGAGGACTCAATGCCGTAGTTTGAGTAGTGTGATGTTTGCGTAATCCAGTCCATGCTGTATTGAAGAAAGCATGCTATGTTATAAAGTCTGATGTTGGGAGACCAACTCCTCCCTCGCTCTTGGGGAGGTACAACTTGGAGAGAGCTATGTGCGGTCGCTTCTTTTGCCAAATGAAACGTGATATAGCTTTGTTTAAGACTTGGATGCCCTTGTGTTTTAAACGTAATGGTATGGTTTGTAAAGGATACAGTAGGCGAGCAAAGATGAGCATTTTGACTAGATGGCACCTTCCCATGAGCAAGAGTGGGAGGTCCATCCAGGTGTTCAACTCTTGGTTGAGTTTTGTTAGAAGAGGAGGATAATTAAGGTGGTACAGAGATGAAGGCAGTTTCCCTATCTTAATACCCAGGTAAGTGATGTGGCAATGTGCTGCAGTAAATGGTGAGTTGTGTGACCAGGGGGGGTTCGAAGAGGCCCCTATTGGGAGAATCTCACTTTTGTGGTAGTTGATACGGAGACCTGAGCATAACCTAAAGTTGTCAAAGATATTTTTTATTGTTAACATATCTGCCGCCGGGTCAGCTGTAAATATGAGAACATCGTCAGCGAAAAGAGAGGAATGTAATTCCGGCTCTCTGCATTTTATTCCATGTAGTGGGGCTTGATAGGTTATGTATCTGGAGAGAGGTTTGAGAGCTCAATTAAACAGGAGTGGTGATAGGGGGCAGCCCTGCCTGGTGCCTTTGTATAGCTTGAATTCCTCGGTGAGGAGGCCTGCCACCTCCAGCCTGGCCGTAGGTGCCGAGTAAATTGAGCTGATGTGAAAGGACCCTCAAAACCCAGTTTTGATAGTACCATGTGGAGCCATTCGAAGCTGACATTATCGAAGGCTTTCTCGGGGTCCAGGGTGATGATGGCCCGACCCCCCACCCAGAGAATGTTTGGCTCCCTACAGAACCGCCAGAACTTTTCTAATATTTAGGGTGGCTGTCCTGCCCTTTACAAAGCCTGATTGGGTTGGGTCAATTATGTATGGGATTATGGAGGCTAGTCTGGTTGCATCAATTTTAGATAGAATTTTTACATCAATGTTTAGTAGTGAAATGGGTCTATATGATCCTGGCTCAGTAGGGTCTTTCCCTTTCTTTGAGAGTAGTTTTATAATAACTTGATTCCCTGTGGGGGGATAAGTCCCCCCTTCCCAAATTTTGGAGTAGACAGCCTGTAGGGGAGGTATTACAGTATCTTGGAATGTCTTGTAAAATTCCCCAGTAAGTCCATCAGGGCCTGGAGCTTTGGATGGTGCTAGGTGGTGTATGGTGTCTTTTATTTCTTCCGAAGTTATAGGCAAGTTCAGCAACTCTAACTGAGCAGAGGTTATCTTGGGTAGGTGTATTTGGTCTAGAAAGGATTGCACTGCATTCCTATTTATAGGGTCTGGGGTGTACAGTGAGGTGTAGAATTGTAGCATTATCTGGTTTATTTCTTTGGAATCAGTTTGTATGGCACCCAATGGGTCATGTAATGAGGCAATGTGGGTAGGTGTATGGGGGCCTTTGCATAGCCTTGCTAGAATCTTGCCAGCCTTGTTGCCAAATTTGTGTAGTATAGCTTCAAGGTGTGCTCTTTGGGTTAGTTCTAGATTGTTGGTCCAAGAATCAAAAGCTTTCTTGGCCAACAGCCATTCAGCTCGGTTGTCCTGGGTATTAGATTTAGATAGGGAGAGTTGCGCAGTCCTAAGCCTCTCGCTGGCTTTTTTGTAGTTGGATATGTTTTTTTATAAGAGGCGGTGTAGGAAATGATGCACCCTTGGAGGTATGCTTTGCCAACCTCCCAGAACAGATTTGAATTTTCTGAGTGAGCAGAATTATGCATGCTGTAATCTTGCCATGCCAATGTTAAAAAGCTTGTAAAGTTTTTATTATGTTGTAGGTATGAGGAGAACCTCCAGAGGTTGGGGGTTTTTGTCGGTCAGGGAGGAGCAGGGTTATCAAGATGGGTGCATGGTCCGATATCGCTACGGGGTGAATTTCTGCCTCCTTTAACGTGGGTATTAAAGGGTCCATGGAAAATAAATAATCTATCCTGGTAAGGGTGTTGTGAGGGTGAGAAAAGAAGGTAAATTCTCTATCTGTTGGATGTAACAGCCTCCATACATTTATGAGTTGTAGGGAATGCATTGTATCTGCGAAAAGGGTTGTGACGGAGTCCGTTCGAGTAGAATGGTTGTATTTGGGGGAGGACCTATCCTCTAGTGGATGGATGATGGCATTAAAGTCTCCCCCCACAATGTGGGGGAGGTGTGGGTGTTTTAATAAGCATACAGAAAGCTCTCAAAAAAAAAAGTTTTCCGGAGTTGTTGGGAGCGTATACGTTTGTTATTAGGCATTCCTTGCTGGCTATCTAGATGTGAGGCGTGACCAATCTGCCTTGGTTGCCTGAGTCTACAGAGACCTTTCAAGAGAGGTTTTTGTTGATCAAAATGAGAACCCCTGCTTAAGACCTATGGCCTCAAAACCTAGGAACGTCCCCACCCAGAGTTTCTGCATACGGTGAAAATCCAAGGAAGCTTTCCAGATGAGCTTTTGCAAAGGCCAAGCAAGCTTTTGTGTGCCTTATCTGGAGAAGTGGCGTCCTCCTTGGTCTGCGTCCGTGCAACCCAGCAGTGTGCAGTGTCCGTTGGATTGTCTGCCTTGAGACATTGCCACCAGCAGAGCCCAGATTCACCAGGATGGCCTTGGTGGTAATCCTTGGATTCTTTTTCACCTCTCTAACTATCCTCCTGGCCAGCACAGGTGTCACTTTTGGCTTCCGACCACGTCCACTGAGATTTTCCACAGTGCGGAACATGTATTTTTAAATAATACTTTGCACTG
>BLSH010476519.1:468071-488686 GCA_018402905.1 Glandirana rugosa
TTCTAACTCATTTACATCCACTTTCTCAAAAATAGACTTGCAAATAAAAACTCTTTCACCTACATTTACTCAATCTTCGGAACGGAACAGTGAAACAGAGAGCACCGCCATCTAGTGGACAAAAATTATATATACATAACATTTTTTCACCATTAATAAGGTGAGGCCACCAGGTCCTAGAATGTAGACAGTAGGTATGTTAAGGCCCTACAAGTCACTAATGAAGCAGTTAATGTCTACTTCGATATTCAGGCCTCTGGGTTCAAGACTATCAGTTAGATAAATCCATTTGGTTTCCAATTTGGAAACTTCTCTAACTGCATTCATCCCTCGCCAAGAGGGTCTTAGCTTTTTAACACCCCAAAACCTGTCTGAAATGTAAGGAAACGCTATGCTCCCTGAAGCCTAGTCTGATGTTTTTAATGTGCTCTGCAATCCTAACCTTCAATTTCCTTTTGGTTCTACCTATATATATAAGTTTGCATGGGCACATTAAAGCATAAACTACATGGTCAGTGTTACAGGTAATAAACTGTTCTATGGAAAAATTCTTTATCAATAGCCATACGAGATCTTATTCAATTATTAATAGTAATATTGCTTTATAAGTATTATAATGCTCACTGTCTTTTTATTTAGTTGGTTATTGCATGGTACATTTTTATGAATAAGTTCACATATAGATGTATCATTTTTAAACTATAAACATCCCTTATGCAGGGAGAGGAAAGGGCGGATTAGCTTGAACAGTCAATTGCGGTCTTATCAAGCCTGTAAACGGCTATGAGATTCGTCCACGATTGATCAGACCTCGGGGAGGACGCAGTCTATCATAGACTTTCAGCCGCATCTAATAATTGGAGTATGGGGACATACTAAGCCTCATTGGCTGCATGTGGATGTGAGAGAAGGGACCGCGATTTGCTGTCAGCTGTGCCCGCCCCTCCACAGTGTTTTTAATGAGAGGAGCTGGCCGTGGGGTCTCCGTAGAAGTCGTGATGACGAAATGCGTCAGGGCGTGACCCCACGACAAGGAATTCAGGAAGCGACTTCTCTGCCACGGACTAGGAGGAGGATTAGGTGCTCGGATCCAGTACCATTCGTCCAGTACCGGGTGAGACGCTTCCTTATGACCTACAACAGATTGCGGTGATGTGCAGTGTTTATTGCCTGCCTTGTAAGTGTATTTTTTTAAGATATTAATAAATGGTATGTTACTGAGTCACACTATGTAAGCCTTTTCTTCCGTATGTGGATCTGATGACCGGTGTGATAATATACCACTGCTGTAAGAGATCTACTTGGAAGACCACTGAAGGAGACTATTACCTTTGGCTCATTGAAATCCCCATGAGTGATTTTAAAGGATATTATATGGGTTGTACTGTCTGTGCAGAAGTTTGGCTGTGACGGAAGCATTTGTGACAAGCAACCGAGAAAAAAACCCCTGTAGATGGTGTAGATGGATGAATTTTTTCTCAGAGCTGTTTATCTTTTGATATCTGGTAAGCAGATCTTTATATAAGAGCACTCTGCACGTGGTGGATTTCTACACCTGGAAGTTAGTCTATCTGGTGGTCGGTGAATACCTATAAAGAGCTTTTCTCCAGATTTTATTTACTTTCTATCTGGCGCTTTACAGGCACTAGCCTGCACCGTTTGAACTTTTGAACTTTTGGGACTGTCGTAGCGCTATCATACACCCCTTGTTGTTTCATTATCCCTTTACATTTTAGACACTAATGTGTGGTGTTATTTATTGATATATTGCATTATTTTAAATGGCTGCTTAGACAGTTCATGTTGTGTGTCATTACACTACTGATGTCCAGCAACTCCTAGCCTCCCATAAGCGCTGATTGTACGTTGGGGAGCATTAGGTACTTTTTTAATATATGAATAATTTTGGACTGGACACTTTGCTCAAATGTAAATAAAAGCTGAGTTTTTTTTTTTACCCACAATAATGCCTCTTGTACATCGTCTTATTATCTTTTGGGAGACACCTATGTTATTTTTTAAGTCAAAATTTGCCAGGGGTACGAATAATTATGGGCAGCACTGTATATAGCTAATTTCATTAGTAAGTTAGCGTCTATTAATATCAATATTTTAAATTTTTATTTTATGATATGGTTACTGTTGGATAAGTAGCACACAATTGATGTCCTACTCCAGCTAGCCCCATTCTGGTTGATTCCATATAGAGGCTTGGAGTGCAGCGTCTCTCTGGTTAGTTCTGGTGGTGGCGTTGTTTCCTGATTTGTATGTCGGGAGTGACACACTTCCTGGATTACCTTCTTCCCATCTCATGCCAGACGGAGACTTGGTGTGCAACACTCCAACGTGAGTGGATGTTGATAATGCCACTTCCTCTCAGGGCGGCACTGTTATTGAACGCACACTGAAGACGCTGGGGTTCGATATGTTTGTCAGCCATTCTAGTTACACATGCATATAATTTGAACAATATATATAGCGCAATGGGGGGATTATGGCTCAGAACCCAGTTGAAGTCTGTTTAGATGAAACGCATCGGGTGACGGAGAGCCTGCTGCATACCATTGCTCCCTTTTTACTACTTGGAATTCCATGTTGCAATGCCTGCTTGACTGTCATCAATGTAAATGCAATATGTTTTAAATAAATTTGAATAGCCATACAGTATTACACTATGTGGAGGTCTTTATTTTTCCTGTGAGGGTGCACTCCTGGTAATATAATTGTCAGTGACTGTTTGGCGAGTGGTCTATTTGATGCTACTATTGGAAATATAGTTTTGGCTTACCATACATGATGTCAGATCTTTTGTTTCTGGTAAGAGTACTTAGTTTGCTCTGAGGTGGCAGAAGCTCACCGCGGTGGTGTTTTATCACGAACATTTATTCTTCACGATTCACAGCACTTTACTGGATACATGAATTTTATTCCTTTATCTGATGGATTATTCTTTACTTGATAGACTTTATGAACTCATACATATAATTTTATGATATTTTTCACTGTGCACTTTGCATCTCTCTGTTCATTTGAGAGATTTACGTTTTTATATTTTGTGAATATATATATTTGTATGAATATTCTCTGCACTGTACTTTGTGATATCCCCTCCTCTTGGGAGTATTTAGTAGTATTACACTCACTATCAATAGCGCTGCACTTTTTACTTTCATATTGATGGTTTTCAGTTCCCAGTAACCCAAGGAGTTGTACGTGGCTGGGAGGAGGTAGTTCCTGACAATGTTATCCTCAGTGACCCAGAGGACTCTCATGCCTCCTAAAAACTTACGCTGCATGGCCTCTCTGATTCTGCAAAGCCTGCAAAGAAACCAGAGGGTTTGTGGTATCAAGGAGAGGGATCATTACTGGCTGGCAACCCTTCTTGATCCATGTTACAAGGGTAAAGTTGCAGAGCTCATCCTGCCTTCGCAGAGGGAGCAGAGGATGAAACATCGTCAGGATATCTTGAAGAAAAGTTTGTGCAACGCCTTTCCAGACCCTGGGAGGTTACTATTTCCTGGTGCTGGACAACGTGTTTCTGAGGCTTCCTTCGGTCAGAGGAAGAGCAGTGGAGAACGTGGCCAGCTGACCGATGCCTTTAAACAATTCTTCAATCCTCAGCGCCCAGGGCTCGGCTCCTATGTTCAAGCAACCATTGTCAGCGTCTGCATTATATGGTGCAGAAATATCTAGGGTCAAGAGCAGACTTGGAGACCTTTCTAACTGAGCACCCACTGAGTTACTGGGTCTTGAGGATGGACCACTGGCCGAAACTTGCTCAAAATGCAATCAAGCTACTGACCTGTCCTCCATCCAGCGTGCTTCCTGAATGGAAATTCAGTGCCGCTGGAGGGTTCGTAACGGATCAAAGAGTGCGCCTGTCCACAGACTACGTTGATAGGCTCACATTTATAAAAATGAATCAGTCCTGGATCAGCAGCTATCAAACCCCTGATAGATAAGGGGAATTCCTGCGCTTAGGACTGGTGTGGAGTACAATGAGACTGCTGCCCTCCTATAAATTTCCCAAGTCAGGAAACGATAAATAAGTAATAATAATGTAGGAATGGCGCTGTCTAAAAGTGAGTAAAGAATAAATATATATATATATATATCTGCTAATAAATATGGGATACTGACCCTAAAAACAAATATCATGAAAGTATGTCAAACAATTGATAATAAATAGTGTCCGTAAAAATCCGTAAATGTCCGTAAAAGTCCGTAATAATAAATCAATTTAAAACCAACTAAAACATTAGTAAAATAGGTCCAACTAGAGAAGATGATGAGGTAGTGGCTTGGGAGATGTCGTAGAATAGAAAGGAGAGATATGAACTTATATGTAAAGTGTGCCCGTAAAAATCAGTAAAAATCCATATAAAACACAAATGATGGTAATAGGTAAACACATATGTCTTTTAAAATACTGATAACCAATTAACTTACTAACGGGTTTGCAGTAATCATACAGTAAAAACCGATATGTTAACCGGCAGAGTGATCTGCCTATCAGTGTAAAGTCCGTGAGAATATGAAAATACCTCGTGGGTTAATTTACCAAACAAATATATATTAAACAACGTGAATAAACCAAAGGCTGAGAAGGCTGTGCTGAAAGAAGTCTATATGGGTCTCAGCCAGATCATAATATGCTGTTGAGTATAACTTTTTAGTCCTATGTTTTTCCTCCCAATTGAAGGGGTTAGTACTAACCCCTTCAATTGGGAGGAAAAACATAGGACTATATTTAATATATATTTGTTTGGTAAATTAACCCACAAGGTATTTTCATATTCTCACGGACTTTACACTGATAGGCAGATCACTCTGCTGGTTAACATATCGGTTTTTACTGTATGATTACTGCAAACCCCTTAGTAAGTTAATTGGTTATCAGTATTTTAAAAGACATATGTGTTTACCTATTACCATCATTTGTGTTTTATATGGATTTTTACGGGCACACTTTACATATAAGTTCATATCTCTCCTTTCTATTCTACGACATCTCCCAAGCCACTACCTCATCATCTTCTCTAGTTGGACCTATTTTACTAATGTTTTAGTTGGTTTTAAATTGATTTATTATTACAGACTTTTACGGACATTTACGGATTTTTACGGACACTATTTATTATCAATTGTTTGACATACTTTCATGATATTTGTTTTTAGGGTCAGTATCCCATATTTATTAGCAGATATATATATATATATTTATTCTTTACTCACTTTTAGACGGCGCCATTCCTACATTATTATTACTTATCAAACCCCTGATGCTGATGTAACTGATTGAATTTGCTAGGGATCTGGGAAACCTTGAAGACTGCCTATGCTGCCTATCCTATTCCTCCTGAATCCTGATGATGCTAGCTTCCAACAATATTTTGGGTTTAAGGCACCACCAACACCCAAGGCCCAATTTTTCTGCACCTATTTGACAGAGGCATGTCATTACTTTTTTAAAAATAATTTACAACAGCGGGGCCTGTTCCTGCGCCCAACAAGAGTAACTGTGATGAGTTACTGTCGCGCACCTGATGGTGGAGTCTGTCTTGTGCAGGAAGCAACCACTCTTACGACCCTGGTTCGGGAACCCCTGATAGAGCAGACAGAGGGTTCCAGAGCACAGAGGGGCACAAGGGCTGGACTGGAACACTGGTGGCAAGATAGGTCCGTCAGAGGCTCGTGCAGGTGTAGAGTAGTGAGGCAGGCAGAGGTTGGCAACTGGCTGGCAAGCGGTACAGAAGGATCAGGCAAAAGGGTTGTCAGGTGCAGGCAGGGTTGTTAACGAGCAGGCAGCGAGGTACAAAGGGATCAGGCAGAGGAATGGTCGTGGGCAAGCTGGGGGTCGGTGCAGGCGGAAGTCAATCAAAGGTCAAACAAGCTGGGTCTCAGGAACAGGTCAGGGTACAGATTCAAAGGATAGGTAGCTCTCCAGATACACTGCAACGCTGTAGAACGGACAGCACTTGCTATAGGAAGCAGGAAGTTTAAATAGGGCTGCTCATCCAGGAAATAGAGGAAACCACAAGCAAATGCAATTAACCCTTAGCACAGTCTTTTTCTAACATTGCCGCCCCCCCCCCCCCAAGGGGCAGCCTCCGGATGCCCAAAGAGGCTCTCTTGGATGGGTTGCTCCTCAAAAAGGTCCGGATAGGTTCAGGGGCATGAAGATTGCTCTCCGGTTCCCACAAGTTTTCTTCGGGGCCAAACCCCTTCCATTTTATCAAATACTGTGTGGTTCCGGATCTCCTCCAACAGTCCAGAATGGCTTCAACCTCAAACTCCTCCTCTCCATCAACAAGCACTGGTTCCGGTGGTCCCTTTTTCCGACCCGGGAACGGATCTGGAGGGACTGGCTTAAGCAGAGATACATGGAACATAGGGTGCACACGTAAGGATGAAGGCAGGACCAGTTCATAAGTCACCCTGTTCACTCTCCTCTTAACGGGGAAAAGGCCCAACAAATCTGGGTCCCAATTTTCTTGAGGGACAGGCAAGTTTTAAGTTTCTGGTGGCTAACCAGACCAAGTCACCCAGCTTAAGTTCCAACTCTCCCCGTCTTTTCCTGTCGAAAGCCTGTTTAGTGAGCTCTGTGGTCCTGGCAAGTGTGTCCCGCAGGATCTGTGTATTTTCCCTGAAAAAATTCAAGGTGTCTTGTACCGCTGGTACTGTACCTTCAATAGCCAAGCCAGGTAGAAAAGTCGGGTGGAATCCATAATTCGCCCAGAATGGGGACTGTTTGGTGGCTGAGTGAACAGTATTATTGAAGGCAAATTCAGCTAGAGGTAATAGGGAGGCCCAGTCGTTCTGAGAGAATGATGAGAAGCGCCGCAGATACTGTTCCAGCGTCTGATTTGTTCTCTCAGTTTGGCCATTTGTCTGAGGGTGCTAGGCCGAAGACAGGGATAATTTCTAGTGCTGAACACAGGGATCTCCAGAATCTGGAGGTAAACTGAACCCCACGATCCAACACGATGCTCAGGGGTATTCCGTGTAGTCGGACGATCTCCCGTATGAAAACTTCCGCTGTCTCTGCAGCCATAGGTGTCCCCTTCATAGGCAAGAAGTGGGCCATCTTGGTCATGCGATCCACAACCACAAAGATGGTGGTAAAGCCCTTGGATGGAGGTAGTTCCACGATAAAGTCCATGGCTATCCGGGTCCATGGACGCTCAGGTACTGGGAGTTGGTTCAAAAGACCCCAAGCCTTGCACTTGTCCGTTTTATTGCGTGCACAAGTGGCGCACGTGCTCACATACTTCCGGCAGTCTTCTTCTGCCAACGGCCACCAAAAGGAACGTAAGATCAGCTCCAATGCCTTACGCGTTCCAAAATGCCCCGCCAACTTGTGGACGTGGCAAAGTTCCAACACCATGGGGCGTTGCTCTGCTGGAATAAAAAGCTGCTGACCGTGCCACCAAAGGCCATCCTTCTCCGACAATCTGGGGTCCCGGGAGCCGGTAGCACTAGCCAGGGACCGTCTAATTTGAGCCAGGAGGTCCTCCTGGGACAATAAGAAGTTCCGTGATGGAAGAATAGTGTCTGGGACAGCACAGTTGCCGGAATCGTTAAACATCCTCGAAAGGGCATCAGGTTTGACATTCTTCGACCCGGGCCTGTATGTTAGATGGAAGAGAAACCTCGAAAAGAAAAATGCCCAACGAGCTTGACGTGGTTTCAGCCTTTTGGCCGTTCTCAGATACTCGAGGTTTTTGTGATCAGTATATATTAAAATAGGGTGTGTGGCTCCTTCCAACAAGTATCGCCATTCCTCGAGTGCTGCCTTGATGGCCAAAAGCTCTCTATCCCCCACGTCATAATTCCTCTCCGGGAAAGACAGTTTCCGAGAGAAGAACACGACAGGGTGGAGCAGAGTCTTGGGACCCTGTCTTTGGGAAAGAATTTCCCCCACTGCAATTTCAGAAGCGTCCACCTCCAGGACGTAGGGCAGGGCCGAGTCAGGGTGCTTTAGAATAGGTGCTGCTGTAAACAGGCCTTTAAGAGTCTGAAAAGCTACTTCTGCCTCTGTGGACCACTGAAAGCGTGTGTTCTGTTTTGTGAGCTGCGTGATGGGCGCAATGATGGCCGAGAACCCCTTTATAAATTTTCTATAAAAATTTGTGAAGCCCACGAAACGTTGGACCCCTTTCCTGTCTGACGGTGCCGGCCAGTCAAGGATAGTGGAGACCTTCTGGGGGTCCATTGTAATTCCGGTCACGGAGAGCACTAATCCCAAGAAGTGGATACTGGTTTGTTCGAAAACGCACTTCTCCGCTTTGACATAGAGCCCATGCTGTCGAAGACGGCCCAAGACCTTGGTGACATGCACTCTGTGTTCCTCAAGGGAGGACGAGAAAATCAAGATGTCATCTAGGTATATAATCACAAATAAATCCAAGAAGTCCCGAAAGGCATCATTAACGAAGTGCTGAAATGTAGCGGGGGCATTACACAGACCAAAGGGCATGACTATATACTCGTAATGCCTGAAACGAGTACGGAAGGCGGTCTTTCACTCATCGCCTTCTCGGATGCGGACTAGGTTGTAAGCTCTAGGTGTAGATCTAGTTTAGAAAAGATGATGGCAGATCCCAGTCTTTGGAACAGTTCAGGAACCAAGGGTAAGGGATAACGGTTCTTGACCGTTATCCGGTTTAATTCCCGGTAGTCTATACAGGGTCGTAGAGAATGATCCTTCTTCTCTACGAAAAAGATACCTGCTCCTGTGGGGGATGTGGAGGGTCGGATAAATCCTTTTCCTAAATTGTCATCGAGATAGGCCTTGAGGGCCGCCAACTCTAGCTCTGACAGAGGATAAATCCTTCCGAACGGCACCTCCGCTCTGGGTAGCAGCTGGATTGGACAGTCGTAGGGGCGGTGAGGCGGGAGTTTCTCAGCTCTCTTTTTACTGAACACATCCAGGTATTCATGGTAAACGGATTGAACAGCCAGACGGGTCTCAGGGTCAGAGTCCATGTCCAGACAACCCAATGTGGGCGCAACTTCCTGGACCCGTGTTAGGCAATGCTGCCTGCAGTATGGGGATCGGAACTGGATGGTCCCAGTAGTCCAATCTATGTCGGGACTGTGGGCCTGAATCCAGGGTAGGCCCAAGATGATGGGGAACAGAGGGGATGCGATCATATCCAACAAAAGGAGTTCCTGGTGGCCGTCAGCGGTGGTGGCAGGTAGTGGGACGGTCTCCTGGGTCACCACACCCGACTTAATGGGCGATCCGTCGGGTGTCTGTTCCGAAGGGGAATCTGTTGCGCTGCTGCAAAGTTTTCATCCAGGAAGCAGCTACACACTCCAGAATCAATAATGGCTGCCACTTGGATACTCCTTCCTGGAAGCTGCAGAGAGAGAGAGAGCACAAGGTGAGAGACAGGGTGATGAATGCTAGGCACATCGCTGAAGTGGGCTGGCAAACACTTACCGCGCTTAGCGGGACAGGATCTCACATGTGACCGGGTTCTCCGCAGTAAAGGCACAGACTCAATGTGAACCTCCACTGCCTCTCTTCAGGGGTCAGAGACGGGCGTAGGAGCCCTATTTGCATGAGCTCAGTGGTGTCTTGTGGAGAGGAGGAGGAGGTTGCTGAGGTAAACTGAGTTGGCCTTGGGTAGGCAGGGACTCGGGGAAGCATCCAGGTGGGCCGTGAGAGACCCGGAGCCCTTTCAGCACGGCCCTCACGGAGTCGCCGGTCAATCTGTATTGCCAGATTGATGAGGGCATCCAACGTAGCGGGCACCCCCACCCGAGCCAGCTCATCCTTGAGGGGGTCAGATAATCCAAGGCGGAACTGATAGCATAAAGCGGCATCATTCCATGCTGTGTCAGCGCCCCAACGTCTGAACTCCACTACATAATCCTCCGCGGAGCGGCGGCCCTGCTGAAGGGCGTGCAGTGCGGCCTCTGCTGTGGCTACCTGATGCGGATCTTCATACAATCGGGCCATGGCTTGTAAAAACAGAGCTGCAGAAGATACTTCGGGGGCTCTCTGCTCCCACAAACAGTGGGCCCAGGCCTGGGGCACTTCCTGCAGTAAGGAGATAATCAACCCCACCTTAGTAGCCTCTAAAGAAAACGTGCGAGGCTGGAGGCCAAAATAGAGCTCACAGGAGTTGCGGAAAGCCCGGAAGTTGCGGCGGTCTCCCGAAAACTTGTCCGGCAGGGGGACCTTGGGCTCCGATGGCAGGGCCACAATGGTGCGGCTAGTGGCCTGAGTGCCTCCAGAAGCGGTGGGTGCTGAGAGCTCCAAGATCTGTTCTTCTAACCGGGTGTAGCCATCTTGAAGGCTCTTGACTGCCTGTGTCAGGCCGGCTAGATGAACACACAGCTCATCCATCGCAGAGGGTTCTCCCTGCGCAGACTCAGACATGGCTGTCCGTTGCTGTCGCGCACCTGATGGTGGAGTCTGTCTTGTGCAGGAAGCAACCACTCTTACGACCCTGGTTTGGGAACCCCTGATAGAGCAGACAGAGGGTTCCAGAGCACAGAGGGGCACGAGGGCTGGACTGGAACACTGGTGGCAAGATAGGTCCGTCAGAGGCTTGTGCAGGTGTAGAGTAGTGAGGCAGGCAGAGGTCGGCAACTGGCTGGCAAGCGATACAGAAGGATCAGGCAAAAGGGTCGTTAGGTGCAGGCAGGGTCCTTAATGAGCAGGCAGTGAGGTACAAAGGGATCAGGCAGAGGAATGGTCGTGGGCAAGCTGGGGGTCGGTACAGGCGGAAGTCAATCAAAGGTCAAACAAGCCTGGTCTCAGGAACAGGTCAGGATACAGATTCAAAGGATAGGTAGCTCTCCAGATACACTCCAACGCTGTAGAACGGACAGCACTTGCTATAGGAAGCAGGAAGTTTAAATAGAGCTGCTCATCCAGGACTTAGAGGAAGACACAAGCAAATGCAATTAACCCTTAGCACAGTCTTTTTCTAACAGTTACAACAACACCCAAGGCCCAATTTCCCTGCACCTGTTTGACTGGGCATGTCATTACAATTTTTGAAATAATTTTTAACAGCAGGGCCTGTACCTTCTCCCAACAAGAGTAACTGTGAGGGGTTACAGTGTTCTGCCACCACCAACAACCAAGGCCCAATTTTCCTGCACCTGTTTAACAGGGACATGTTATTAAAATTTTATAGAGTGCAGTCCCTGTAGTATATATAATACAGTTCAGACTGTATGATGCAGACAGTGTATTGAAGTGGTTAAGAATTAGGAATTAGGAAAAAAACGGCATGGGAGGAGGAAGAATAGGAGGAAAAGGAGGAAGGAGGGAGGAGGAGGATTCTCCCCATGTTGAGGGCATGTGGCCTCGTATGTTTTGGGGGGGCTCTAGCTCGTCCCCTCCCTATCCTGACCTGCTGGGTTGCATGCTCGGATAAGGGTCTGGTATGGATTTTGGGGGGGACCCCCCACACCATTTTTTTTAATTTTTGGTGTGGGGTTCCCCTTAACATCCATACCAGACCCAAGGGCCTGGTTTGGATTTTGGAAGGACCCCCACGCCATTTATTTTTTTTAAATTCTGGTGGTGTGGGATACCCCTTAAAATCCATACCAGACCCAAAGGGGTCTATATCGTTGTTTATTGCGGCGATCAGAAATGACGAGGAGGTTATCAAATACCACCAAAAGAAAGCTCTATTTGTGGGAAAAAAGGACACAAATTTTGTTTGGGCACAACCACGCAATTGTCAGTTAAAGCGACACTGTGCCGAATCGCAAAAAGTGCTCTGGTCCTAAAGTGGGAAACCCTTCCAGGGCTGAAGTGGTTAAAGTAACGCAGTGCCGTATTGCAAGAAATGGCCTGGTCATGAAGGGGGGTAAAACCTTACGTGGGCTTAAGTGGTTAATATAAAAAGCCTTCTGTGTGCAGCAGCCCCCCTCAGCCCCCTTAATACTTACTTGAGCCCCCTCTCTGTCCAGCGATGTCCACGAGGGTCTCAGCCATCCCAGATTCTCCCTCCTGATTGGCTGAGACACAGCAGCGGCGCCATTGACTCCGACTGCTGGCAATCAAAGTCAGTTAGCCAATCAGGAGAGAGAGGGGCGGGCCGGGTCGAGGCTCAGTGTCTGAATATACACAGCGAGCTCTGACTCGGCTCGGGTGCCCCCATAGCAAGCTGCTTGCTGTGTGGGGAGTTAACAGGAGGGAGGGGCCAGGATCACAGAAGGAGGGACCCTAGAAGGGACCCACAGAGGGATCCTAGAAGAGGAGGATCCGGGCTGCTCTGTGCAAAACTACTGCACAGAGGAGGTAACATAACATGTTTGTAATTTTTATAGGGAAAAAAACGAGAGTTTACAATCACGTCAATGCTGATTGAACAGGTATTTCATTTTTTTTATTCCTCTATTTCCAGATGCCCTGCTGTTAACTGGATCTTCCACTTTAATTTGGCATACTGCCAGTAACCTCTGTTTGTAGGTCTTGTTTTCCCATAGGAGGAGTGAGCTGGGTGTATCTTTTTAATAACAGAGGGTAGTGTTCAGCAATCAGCAAAGCTTTGCTTTATTATGCACATTGCTAAAGGCAGCAGATCCATTCACACACCCTAGCTTTCCGGCCGCTTGGACAATAATGTACATCACTATATTGATAATTCTGCTGAGCATTGTAATCTTTGCAAGAAGAAGACGGAATCGTGTTTTTTTGGACCCTGAAGAACGAGCAGTTCTCATCACTGGCTGTGATTCAGGCTTCGGCAATCAACTCGCTCGCAGGTTACTTGATATGGGCTTCACGGTCTTTGCTACCTGCCTGTTCCCGGAAGGAGAAGGGGCTCAGTCCCTATTAAATGATTCCTCCTCTGGGAAGGTGAGGGTGATCAGGCTGGATGTTACCAGTGATAAGGAGGTTGCCGAGGTGAAGCAGTACGTACAAGATAACCTACCTGCTCAAGGTATAATTGTATTTATTTATTTTCATTTCGGTGCAGTGACCACCATTGCTGTCTTCAAGAGCCACGGTCCTGAAGCTGAATAATCCTCTTCTTTATATATGATAGAATGAGACGTTGATACCTTCTGTTTTAGGAAAACTTTAGTGTAATACACACTAATTAGCATGAGGGCTTTTTGACTGCTTCAGGCTGGGTTCACATCATTGCAAATTGGATGCGCAGAACCACTGCATCCAATTCGCAATAGGAGGAGATTTTGACCGGCTCTCTATGGAACCGGTTCACATATCTCTGCAGCAGGTCCAATGTGATTTGCACAAAAACACTGCGCAACTTTTGGTCCATTTCAGGGGGCTGAAATCGGACCTGAAACGGTGAACCAGGACGCACCGGACCCCTGCTGTGGTTCATATGTGAACCCAGCCTAAAGCCTCGTACACACAATCTGATTTTCGGATGACAGAACATCCGTTTTTTTGTTGGATGCTTGTCTCATGTTGAAAGTGAAGACTACTAACAATACGAAAATTTTTGTACGACCGAACTCAACGTCAGAAGTGACGTAATGTTTTGAATATTTTTGCATCTTTTTTTTTTTTTAGTTTCTGCGTATGCGTAGTCTCGGTCATACGATTTTTTTTTTCATACAAAAACCGTATTAACGGAAAATCAGGCGTTGTGTTGTCGTACAACAAAAATTTACTAGTCTGCACATCCGGCTTTTGTCTGACAAAAAAAAATTTTGGACGACAGGCCGTCGAATGAAAATTCCCGTCCGAAATTTGCATCGTGTGTATGGGGCTTTAGTCTTTTCTCACCATATACTGTCCTGTTGGGTCCAAAGTCCTACTGCATAGAAGCCATGATTTCTATACACTGCACTAAGGATGGACTCTTGCGTGTTCACGCGTGCCCAGGCCCGCCGGGAAGTGAACCCTGCACTGCACTAATCACAGGCAGGGAGACATTCCCCGATCGCTGCAGCCGCGCATCGGGGAAATTTCTCACTGCCTGCGATTAGCACAGCGCAGGGTTCACTTCGTGCCGGGCTTGGGCACGCGTGAACACGCACGAGTCCATCCTTACACTGCACTAATGATGGCTAAATGGTGTGAGACAGAGGTATGCTGTTTGGATTAAATGGCACTATAATGTTATATATATTGACTGTACACCAGTGGTTCTGGATGTGCATCTGGTCAGTGAGATGTAAAGCAATATTTTGCATGGTCCCTCCAAAATAAAAAGTACACAATCACAGTACATTTGTAAAAGTCCACTTCCCCTCAGCGTTCAGGAATTAAACAGTTGCTTCTGTTAATTAGTTAGCCGCTGCTATAAAATACCATATACCGAATGCCTCAATGCTCCAAAGAAAATAAAGATGCTAGCAGCGCTGCTAAGGTTCAAACAATGCTAAATCCTTCATACTCAAGGCCAGTTGAATAATAACATTGGTAATCCGGGTCTGTTAATTAAATCCCATCACCACACCTCATGGGGCTCCACACCCCGTGGATATTCAACTCACCAGAGCTCAGATAAAACTACACCTTCTATATCCCGCCAAAGTAGAAATATAGGAGCCTACTCCTGTCGACAGATCCACAGCTGGACTACGCCTTAAGTTGAGTTCCTTCTTCTCAGTAAACGCTCACAATAGTGTTTACAGAGAATAAGGACCTCCACTCGTGACGAGTATGAAGGATTTAGGACTCATATGTGTGATTTGAAACAACACATGGACTAATTTAATTGAACTTATGCAGCTCTTCTAGTATCAATATTTTGCATGGATCCACTGTCCTGAAATGAGGAGCAATACTCTTGTTTTGGGGATATGTGATGAAATGAGATTAGGGATTGACCAATATCGTTTTTTCAGAGCCGTTACGATACTGATTTTTTTTTTTCCGGCTGCCTCTCAGGCCGAAAGCCGATATTGGGTGCCGATATTCTGTAAATTTAAATTTGTTATTTTTACACTGTCCTTTTTGAATTTTGTGTTTTTATCACTTTTATTGCTGCCAGAAGGAATGTAAACATCCCTTATGACAGTAATAGGCAGTGACAGGTACTCTTTATGGAGGGATCTGGGGTCTATAAGACCCCAAACCCCTCCTCTGCACTTGAAAGTATTCAAAATGCCAAGATCTGCATTTTTAAATGCTTTCTATTTTTTTTTTAAAAAAACTGGCGCCTTATGCAGGAGACAGATAGATAGTCAAAACTTTAGGATAAATGTTTTAGTTAAATGCTTTATAGCCAAGTTCATTTAAAGGAAATATAAGGGCTATCATTCTACTAAGCTACCATGTGATTGAATGCCTTTGAAATGTCAGAGATGGATTGTTTTCATATGCATGTGTCATGTTTATTGGGAAGGGCTACAAACTGTCCGATGGTTGGTCAACAACGGTCGCCCAACAGCCTGTTGGCCGATAATCTGATTGCGTGTACGCACGATTCTACAGCCTATTTCCAATCGTCGTCCAACAGAAGCTGGACGAAGAGACTAGAAAACTTGTGTTGGCCAACAAGGAGTTGACCGATTGTTGGCTTGGGTGTACAGAAGTTGACCAACTAAAAGTTGGAAGTGCAAACACGCATGCTCGGAATCCAGGAAGTGTTCGGTCGTGTATCCTGTGTTCATAATTCACAAAACACATTCACCTGAACTTCCTCGTTATACGCTCGGAACACGTCACTACATCCGGCTTTGTTGGCTGATTACTTGATTCACGTTAGTACGCTAGACCAAACCGGCGTCGCCCAATTTGGCCAAAAGTTGGAGGTTCGGTTGACCAACCATCGGCTTGTGTGTACGAGGCTTTACACTGATTTCTTTTAATGATTGGAACAAATCCTAACCTTCACATGGTGTAAATCTTGAATTGTTTACGAGATGTATGGCCCAAATCTTATATAGCAATTGTTGTTTGTAACTCTATTATGCAAATATTTCAATAAAAAATACTGAAACATAAAAACTGGTGCCTTTAGGATGCCAGTAATCTGGAAGTGATGTCATGACATCGCTTCTGGGTTACTAGATCCGAGACCTGAACAAAGCATCTGGTTGCTCAGGCCAGGCGTGCGGCGGGAGGGAGGGGGGGGGGGACGTCCCCTCCCGCAGCTTGTAATAACAGCCGAGAGGCTGCTGAGCCGCATCTGTTCTTATCACAAGAAAGCTGACCATCAAACGTTACTAGGGTAGGGTTGCCACCTTTTCTTCAAGCCAAACCTGAACAGTACAGCCCCTTTCACATGGCCTTTCCATTCAGGTCCATCTATCAGTTTTTCAGGCAGACTTTATCGGAGCCTCCATTCACCTCTATGGAGCGGCGGATGTTAGCGGTGACATACCCGCTGCTATCTAATCCTGTCCGTGAAATCCAGAAGTCCGTCTGGCAGATCGGATGAAAATGGAGGACAGCGGGGCTCTGACAGGTCTGCCATCTGCCTGATCAGCAGGGATCAATGGATCGATCCCCCGCTGAGCAAAGCGGAGTGCGCCAGGAGGATCGCCTGTGTGAAAGAGCCCACTAGCGCATGGCACTGCGCTTGCTTAACTCAACCCATTCAACTGAATGGGGTTGTGCAGAAACTGTGTGCAATGCACATGGCTACAGCACAGTGGCATGGGATTTTAGGGGTTAAAAACAGGTGGTGAGGAGAAAACATAATGCTTCTTCACCCCCTGACAAATACTTCTAAAAAATAATCCACTGCGGATTACTCTTCAGAGTGCTCTGCGACTTTGTTTACAATTGTGGTTGGCAGGGCCGTCTTTAGTATTGATTGGACCCTGGACAAACATTTTCTTGGGCCCTCTCGAATGCATTCATCATCTATTTGCGGGTAGTGTGGGCTCAAGGGGGAGCTTCCTTGGACCCCACAACAATGACTGGGAAGCTGCCCCTTTTGCCCTGTGTTAAAGACAGCCCTGATGGTTGGGGGACAGTAAAAAATAGAGGTTGAGCTGTGTTTTTACTGCCACCCAACTGTTCCTCTTAAGCTGCAAAGGCAGCAGAGGGGGATTTAAACACGCAATATTCAAAATGCTTTGCATCACACTGTGGCAAAAATTGTTTGTACTGTTGGGTTCAGCGGGCAGTAATTCCTGCCGAATGTGGCCCATTCAAGTGAATGGGGGTTTCCCGCATCCATGTGCAATGCATTCAGTTGTGGGGTGCTGCTGAGGGGTTTAAACAGGTGGTGAGGAGGTGATAAAACACCTCCACATTACCTGTCAAATGCACTCTGAAGAGCAATCCAAACATGGATTGCTCTTCAGAGGGCACCACATGTGTAAATGAGCCCTGAACCTAGGTTCACACATATGCGATATGGGAACCAGCGCGATTACAGCGCCAGTTCCCGCATCACATCTCTCCTGCAGGCAGTTCACACTGCCTTTTGCGAACCGCCGCGGATGTCATTACATTGTGAATGATACCCCCAGATCGGTTCACAGATCGCAGTGCGTACTGTGAACTCACACAGGAATCAGATCGCATAGGTGAGAACACCTATGCGATCAGATTCCAGTGCAGGGAAAAAAGTCCCTGCACTATTTTCCAATGCAAGTTCAGCCATACAACTGTATGGCTGAACTTGCATTGTACAGACATTGCATGTGATCGACACTGCAGTGCAAGTGCTAATCACATGCGATGTCTGTGTTCACACAATTGTGAACCTGGGCTAAGGCTATTCAGCCATTCCAGTATATTTTGTGAAGTCATCAGGGAACTAGGGACAGGATCAGGACTATTGCTGAATAACCTCTTGTCTGCAGCAATTCCAAAAAACTTCTGCTCAGCTGGGGACCAAGGGAAGGAACACTATTTAACTCCTGGGCTCAAGTGCTTACCTCTTGTGGTGATCCAGACTGTGGCTCTACACTCCATCTGCTCAGCTGGTGGCCGGGGAAGGAACATGGGTAGTTAATGCTATCAGGAGAAAGCTCTTATCTTTATTCAGAAGTTCCAACAATCTAATACAGATCCACCGGGCAATGTAATTGCCGGGAACCGCAGCACAAGGATTACTCCGCCTACGAGCATCCTGAAAATGGGCTGAATTTTATGGGCTGCCCATAAATTAACAGGCGGTTGGCCTAGGGTTGCCAACTCATCCCTTTAAACCCAAATACATATGAATTACACAGGTTCTGAGGCTAATTTAATGCAGATAAGGCACCAAGTGAGTTGAATTACCACCTTAATCAGCCACAGAACTTGTGTAATTAATATGTGTTTGGTTTTAAAGGGATGAAGTGGCAACCCTAGGTTGGTCCCCCTCTGCCTCAGCTTGCGGTGCCTGGGCGCGGTGCATCTAGGGTTGCCACATCATCCCTTTAATCCAGGACACATATGAATTACACAGGTTCTGAGGCTAATTTAATGCAGATGAGGCACCGAGTGAGTTTAATTACCACCTTAATCAGCCACAGAACCTGTGCAATTAATATGTGTCCTGGATTAAAGGGATGATGTGGCAACCCTAGGTGCACCTTGTGGACCCCACACTGGATAAGCCTTGATCCAGGGCTGCCTTGTGGCTCAGAACAGTCTACCTGAAAGAACCTCTCCTGCTCTGTGTGACTGTCACTGCTAGTGTTTGAAATGTGTGGCTGCAGAATGTTGTCAGTGCACAGCAGTGTGTACAAAATGTGCAATGGACAGTATGCAGTACATGGCAGTGAGCAGTAGGAAATTGCAGTACAGCAGTATGTGGAATGTATAGCATCTTTGAGCGTTTTTCTGGCGTTTAGTAAGCAGTATATAACGACAGCGCAATGAGCTGAATAAAGTGGTAGTACAGTGAACTTGTAAAGGAAGCTGTATAAAATGTCATTACTGGGCAGTGTGTAGTGACAGGGAGCAGTATGTAAGCTTCAGGGCAGTATTTGGTGGCAAGACAGTGTGTAAGGGCAGGGCAGTCAGTAGCATGTAATGGCAGGTCAGAGCAGTGGGAAGTATGCAGTGGGCAGTATACAGTGGCATGTCAGGACATTGGGCTTTATGCAATGACAGGTCAGGGAAGTATGAAATCATTGGCATGTTAGGGCAGCGGCCAGTACGCAGTGGTCGGTCAGGGAAATATGCAGTGGACAGTATGCAGTGCCAGGTCAAGACAGTGGAGAGTATGCAATCGCAGAGCAGGGTAATGGGCATTATGTAGTAGCAGATTAAGGCAGTATGCAGTGGCAGGGCAGCTTGCAATGGTAAGTCAAGGCAGTGGGCAGCACACAGTGGTGGGTTAAGGCAGCAGGTAGTATGCAGTGGCCGGTCAAGTTCCTCCACCCCAAACTCGCTCATCCACACTACAGTGCCAAAAGTATTGGGCCACCCCTCCAAACCATTTGGTGGAGGGAGGATTATGGTGTGGGGTTGTTTTTCAGGGGTTGGGCTTGGCCCCTTAGTTCCAGTGAAGGGAATTCTTAGGCGTCAGCATACCAAGACAATTTGGACAATTTCATGCTCCCAACTTTGTGAGAACAGTTTGGGGATGACCCCTTCCTGTTCCAAAATGACTGCACACCAGTGCACAAAGCAAAGTCCATAAAGACATGGATGAGCAAGTTTGGGGTGGAGGAACTTGACTGGCCTGCACAGAGTCCTGACCTCAACCCGATAGAACACCTTTGGGATGAAGTAGAGTGGAGATTGCAAGCCAGGCCTTCTCGTCCAACATCAGTGCCTGACCTCACGAATGTGATTCTGGAAGAATGGTCAAACATTCCTATAGACACTCCTAAACCTTGTGGACAGCCTTCCCAGAAGAGTTGAAGCTGTTTTTGTAGCAAAGGATGGGCCAACTCAATATTCCACCCTACAGACTAGGACTGGGATGCCATTAAAGTTAATGTGCTTGTAAAGGCAGGCGTCCTAATACTTTTGGCAATAGATGGATGTGATCAGGGAGGGGCGCTGTGAAGAATTTTCATACAGGGAGTCTAAACACCTAAGGCTGGCCCTGAGAAGGGGCAAACATTTAGTATATTACAGAGAGACAGCTTGGAGCTGTGTGGATGGGTGAGAGAGAGAGAAAAATCTGAATAATTTGATCCCCCCCCCCCCAATTCAACCCCATGGATACAGAAAACCTCCAATGACAGGCCAAGTCAAGCCAGTGCACCACTCAAACTATTTGCACAGCTCTAAGGGCCGGTTCACACTTGAAGTGGCGCGACTTGCAAGGCGAATCAAGTCGCCCCGCTCGAGGGCATCTCAGCGCAGCTTGCAGGAAACTGCAATGCAAGTCGCGATGAGATCGCCCCGAAAATAGTGCAGGAACTTTTTTCTAAGTCGGAGCGAAGGGACTCGCTCCTATTAGTAGCTCCTAACAGTTCCATTGCACAGCATTGAGGTGACTTGTCAGGCGACTCAAGTCGCCTGACAAGTCGCCTAGATGTGAACGGGCCCTAAGCGCTTCAAAATACACAATTGGCTCTAAGGGGTTGATTTACTAACACTGGAGAGTGCAAAATCTGGTGCAGCTGCACATAGTAGCCAATCAGCTTCTAACTTCAGCTTGTTCAATCAAGCTTTGCAGTGGCGGCTGGTGAAGTTTTAGGATGGGGGGGGGGTGCCAGGCCCCACCCTTCATTTTTGACCCCTCCTACTTCTAATAAGCCCCACCCCTTATAGAATCCACCCACTCCGTCCCCTGTATTTCAAATAT
>BLSH010476519.1:490077-501043 GCA_018402905.1 Glandirana rugosa
TGATGTATTGACGGGGATGGACACTATGACTGACGTATAAGTCAGTATCACAGGTAGGGGCAGTTATGTAGTCAGTATCACAGGTGGGGGCACTTATGCAGCCAGTATCACAGGTGGGGGGCAGTTATGCAGCCCATATCACAGGTGGGGGCAGATATGCAGCCAGTATCACAGGTGGGGGCAGTTATGCAGTTAGTATCACAGGTAGGGGCAGTTATGTAGTCAGTATCACAGGTGGGGGCACTTATGCAGTCAGTATCACAGGTGGGGTACATTGCAGGGACCCCCCCCCCGAGGTCGGGACAAGTTCCGCACTTACCCCATCCAATAGGCAGGCAGGATTGTTGCAGAGATCGGCATGCGGAGAAGCGGGTTGTCCCCCATCGTCGGTCGGTCCGCAGGCTCAGGGCAGCCACTCAAGCTATTTGTGTGCGCCTGTTCAGCGCACACACATAGACTTTAATGGCTGACCAATAGGCTCACTACTTGGCTGGCTCAGATGACAGCCAAGGAGCAGAAAAAAAAAAAAAAGTATGTCAATGTACCCGCGCCACCTGTAGGGGGGCCGGGCTGACTTTTTTTTTTTTTTTCCTTTTTAGGCTAGGTTCACACTGCTGCGGTGCGAATTTTCTGCGAATTGAATACGATTGCGAATGCGAGTTTTTTCAGTACAGACACAAGTGCGATTTCTACATGTGTTGGTGCGAATCTACTGCAAAGCTGTAGCTGGAGTTGGAGGGGGAAACTATCGCAGTGATGTGAATGGGAGATTGCGTTTTCAATCCGTGTTCTATTGTAGTCTATGGAGCTGAATTTGCAACGCACAGCATCGCACACGGATCAAACTCGCACAGGACCCTTTTTCTTCACGGATTAGATTCGCAACGCATCAATGTGAACTGCACTGGTAGAACACTATGTTATTGGAGATGACTTGCGAATTTAATCTATCACAACGCAATCTATTCGCAGTACAGTTCGCAGCATTGTGAACCAGGCCTTAACCGGCGGGGAGGCGGCACCCAAGTGCCCCATATACACCAGCCGCCACTGAAGCTTTGACAACAAATCCTGGAAGCTGATTGGTTTCTTTGCAGAACTGCACCAGATTTTACACTTTTCAGCATTAGTAAATTAACCCCTAAGGAACACCTGTGTTTTGCTTCAGTCTTCAAAATGTTCTCACCACTTGAAGCAGCTGATTGTTTTGTCAACCCTACTGTTTGTGAAACCCTGATAATAATGATAATATTCAGGAACTGCTTAACCACTTCAACCCCTGAAGGATTTTGCCCCTTATGACCAGGCTTTAACCGTCAGTTGCGTGGTCGTGCAACACTGTACCCAAAAAAAATCAATGTCCTTTTTTCCCCACAAATAGAGCTTTCTTTTGGTGGTATTTGATCACCTCTGCATTTTTAATTTTTTGCGCTATAAACAAATAAAAATTGACAATTTTGAGGAGGGAAAATTTTTTTTTTTTGCTATAATACATATCCAAAAAAACAATTATAAAAAACAAATGTATTCATCAGTTTAGGCCGATATATATTCTTCTACATATTTTTGGTAAAAAAAAAATTGCAAAAGGCCTATATTGATTGGGTTACACAAAAGTTATCGCATCTACAAACTATGGGATTAGATTTATGGCACTTTTATTTGTTTTATTTTTTTACTAGTAATGGGGACATCTGCGATTTTTTTTTTCTTTATCTGGACTGCGACATTGCAGCAGACAGATTGGACACTTTTTGTAGAACCAATGACATTTATACAGCAATCAGAGCTTTAAATAGCCACTAATTACTGTAGTGGGGGATGGGCTGGCAGGGACATGACAGATGTCACTGTACCCAATCACTGGGAACAGTAGATCTCTCTCATGTCCCCTGACAGAACAAGGATCTGCCTTGTTTACATTGGCAGATCTCCGTTCTGCCTCTGTAGAAGCGCGCTCCTGCTACCTCCTTTGCAGGGACCGCTGTACAGCTACGGCGATTTGCGCAGGAGAGCCGACCTGCCGCCGTCCAATGACGACGGCTGGTTGGCAAGTGGTAAAAAGGGCAGAGGAGTATGCCATGAGAAAATCCTCATTGCCCCACTCACAAGATGAAGATAATGTGAAAGAGGAGAATACAGTATTGAAAAATCAAAGCAAGAAGCACGATCTACATCAAAGCAGCCAGCATTTCTGCAGCAGTAGACCCAGACAGAGGACCTTCCCAAACAGCATAGAGCAGCAGATCAGAAAATAATTTTTGCAACAACCCTGATGACACCAGGAAAGATTTTTGGCTACCGTAGAATGACACTTTTTATCACCAGTCAAAACCTTTTGAATTAGACCTGTTGGCTATGCCAGCCTCTCAAGCCTTTGCTGAAAGGGTATACAGTGTCACAGGTGTAGCGCTAATCCCCGCAGGAGCCACTTGGTAATTTTGGGTTCTATGTTCTGCACCTAAACCCCAAGAACAGCCTCAGACCCTCTGGCACACCTAGTTAAGCAAATATCACTGCAACACAAATGCAAAGGACTCCAAACTGTAGCAGATCAAAAAATGAGTATTTTACTAAAATTTGCAGATAAGACAAAGATGACTAAAGGTACTTTCACACGCGGGCGGTAATTCCCCGCTAGTTTCAGCAGGGATTTACCGCTGTTATAGTGGCGCTACGGCGCCGTGATGTAGGCGGAGTGCGGCACTTTTATCTCCCCACAAGGGGTTAAAAGTGCTGGCGCGCCATGCTACCGAGACAGTGTGCAGCCGCTTTGGAAGTGCTGCCCATTGTTTTCAATGGGCAGGGGAGGTGGAGGAGCGGTATATCACTGTTTACCCCACCGCTTCAAAGATGCTACTTTTTGTAATGTCCTGCAAGCATACCGCCCCAGTGTGAAAGCACTCAGGGCTTTCACATTGGGGTGGATTGGGGGCGATTTTCGAGGCGCTTTTAAGGAGCTATTTTAGCTAAATAGCGCCTGTAAAGCGCCTCAGTATGAAAGTGGCCTAAGACGGGTAATTTCCCATGTTAAACTTGTGTTGTTATTTTCCTGTGTTAAAATATTTGATAAATGAACGCAAAGGGCAAGAAATCGCAATGGAATCAACAGTAATGACCTGTAGGCTATTGGAGAACTTATAACCTCAGACATGAAAGGAGAAAGAATGACTTTCTTTATGTTAATCTACTCTCTTAAAAGCCTGAAACCACAGATCCAGAACATAAACGGCACAGTGTAATAAACAACAATATGCAAAGAATGCAACTTTAACTTCTAGGTAAGAGTTCGCCATTAACCACATCAGCCCCGGAAGGATTTACCCCATTCCTGACAAGAGCACTTTTTGCAGTTCAGCACTGCGACGCTTTAACTGACAATTGCACAGTCGTGTGACGTAAGCAAACAAAATTGATGTCCTTTTTTTCTCACACATAGAACTTTTTTTTGATGGTATTTGATCACCTCTGCGATTTTTATTTTTTGCTATAAACAAAACTAGAGCAACAATTTAAAAAAAAAAAACAATATTTTTAAATTTTTGCTATAATAAATATCCAAAAATAAATGTAAAAAAACAAATGTATTCCTCAGTTTAGGCCAATATGTATTTTTCTACATATTTTTGGTAAACAAATTGCAAAAAGCTTATATTGATTGGTTTGCTCAAAAGTTAGAGCGTCTACAAACTATGGGAATAGATTTATGCCACTTTTTATTTATTTTTTACTAGTAATGGCGACGATCTGCAATTTTTAGCGGGACTGCGATATTGCGGCGGACAGATCGGACACTTTTGACACGTTTTTGGGACCATTGACATTTATACAGTGATCAGTGCTAAAAATAGCCACTGATTACTGTGTAAATGTCACTGGCAGGCAAGGGGTTAACATTAGGGGCGATCAAAGAGTTAAAGATCCCCTTTCTGCCTGTCTCGGTAGCGATCGCAGGTGGCTGGCAGACATCAAGTCCGCCCCACCTGCTGATTGGCTCCCCCGCTATCCAGTGAGTGCACCACATGTTCCCACTGTAACAGTACAGCTACAGCGATTTGCAGGAACGAGCAGACCTGCCGCCATATTATGACGGCGGCCGGTCGGCAAGTGGTTAATGTATGCTATTATTTTACATGGAGTCCCTTGAGTTGTGGGAGAAAGAACGGAAGAAGTCCTGAAAGTGGAGATATCCAGCGTCTTCAGCTAACTCAATAAGGGCCCATAGGAATTTCTGTACAAGGACGCCTAGTAACAAGGGATAACTTACGCAAAGTGTTTTCCTCTGAACACTCTCATGTGAAGTGATGGGCTAAAGATGTTTCTTTTGTGTGCACAAGGTGGGATTCCACCCGCTCACCAGTCCTGATGACACCAAGGCCCAAAGGAACTGGATATCTTGAACAGGCTCTTGAAGCGTTTGCTGATACTGGGTGCCCCCCTGGCAACCTGAATGCTCGGCACCACACATCGATGCCTTTGGTAGTTGACCTGCGTTCGGCTGTGGAGCTCCTGGTAAGAGTGGCTGTCACACCATCCTGGCCACGATGCCCCCTCAATAGCAGGCGAGGAAAAAGAGCCCCTTCTGCTGCATGCTGGGATTGTAGTCTTCTGCTTTAGCTCCAGAATGGAGCCACCAATTGCCAGGCCTACATATTCCATGATCCTCTCTGACTCTCTACTGTGATTGGCCCTGTCTAAGGCCAATCAGGAATGGCAGTGGATGGGCAGGAGAGGAATGTCAGGCTTGGCAGTGCCCGCCACACAGGTGACCTCCCTAGAGCCCAGGGGGATACAGCAAGGGTCATATTGGTACGAAGTACTTTCCTTAAAATGAATGAGATGAATGAATGGAGTACTGCTTGGACCTTGAAGAAGGGGAGATACCCCGAAAGCTTGTCCTGAAAAATTTTATGTTAGTGCAAATAAAAAAAGTATCATGGACAGTACTCAGTTTTCTCTGGCACTATTGCACTAATATGGCTACAATCACTTCAAGCTTAAAATGAATCAAACCAAATAGAAGTGTTTTATTCTCCAGTTATTTATAACATAAGAAGCATACCTAAATACTTGTGGGTTGTGCTTATTGCTATAGGAAGAATCAGTAATTCAACAGTTCTAATTGTCAAATAAATTAATTGAAAAATACACAGGCTATGCCATTAGTATGTAGAACATAACAACGGCCACTTTTTACCAACTCTCCTCTCTCTCTTAGCATTGACAAATTTGACAATAAAGGTAAATATCACACTAATGAAAAAGAAAAATGGACAGTAAATTTCAAATATTTATAATTAGGCAGAGTAGGCAGGCACATGCCTACAAGCACCCTCCGTAGAGCACCTGCACAATGCACAGCGCCCCTCTATGGAAGGTGCTTGTAGGCACGTGCCTGATCTGCTTAATTATACAGTTGCAAGAAAAAGTATGTGAACCCTTTGGAATGATATGGATATCTGAACAAATTGGTCATAAAATGTGATCTGATCTTCATCTAAGTCACAACAATAGACAATCACAGTCTGCTTAAGCTAATAACACACAAAGAATTAAATGTTAACATGTTTTTATTGAACACACCATGTAAACATTCACAGTGCAGGCGGAAAAAGTATGTGAACCCCTAGACGTCTCCAAGAGCTAATTGGAGTGAGGTGTCAGCCAACTGGAGTCCATTCAATGAGATGAAATTGGAGGTGTTGGTTACAGCTGCCCTACCCTATAAAAAACACACACCAGTTCTGGGTTTGCTTTTCACAAGAAGCATTGCCTGATGTGAATGATGCCTCGCACAAAAGAGCTCTCAGAAGACCAACGATTAAGAATTGTTGACTTGCATAAAGCTAGAAAGGGTTATAAAAGTATCTCCAAAAGCCTTGCTGTTCATCAGCCCACGGTAACACAAATTGTGTATAAATGGAGAAAGTTCAGCACTGCTGTTACTCTCCCATCCTGTAAAGATGACTGCAAGAGCACAGCACAGACTGAGGTGAAGAAGAATCCTAGAGTGTCAGCTAAAGACTTACAAAAGTCTCTGGCATAAGCTAACATCCCTGTTATCGAATCTATGATACGCAAAACATTAAACAAGAATGTGTTTCATGGGAGGATACCACAGAGGAAGCCACTGCTGTCCAAAAAAAACATTGCTGCACATTTACAGTTTGCACAAGAGCACCTGGATGTTCCACAGCAGTACTGGCAAAATATTCTGTGGACAGATGAAACCAAAGTTGAGTTGTTTGGAAGAAACACAAAACACTATGTGTGGAGAAAAAGAGGCACAGCACACCAACATCAAAACCTCATCCCAACTGTGAAGTATGGTGGTGGAGGCATCATGGTTTGGGGCTGCTTTGCTGCATCAGGGCCTGGACGGATTGCTATCATTGAAGAAAAAATGAATTCCGAAGTTTATCAAGACATTTTGCAGGAGAACTTAAGGCCATCTGTCCAGCAGCTGAAGCTCAACAGAAGATGGGTGTTGCAACAGGACAACGACCCAAAGCATAGAAGTAAAACAACAACAGAATGGCTTAAACAGAAGAAAATACGCCTTCTGGAGTGGCCCAGTCAGAGTCCTGACCTCAGCCCGATTGAGATGCTGTGGCATGACCTTAAGAAAGTGATTCACACCAGACATCCCAAGAATATTGCTGAACTGAAACAGTTCTGTAAAGAGGAATGGTCAAGAATTACTCCTGACCGTTGTGCACGTCTGATCTGCAACTACAGGAAACGTTTGGTTGAAGTTATTGCTGCCAAAGGAGGTTCAACCAATTATTAAACCCAAGGGTTCACATACTTTTTCCACCTGCACTGTGAATGTTTACATGGTGTGTTTAATAAAAACATGGTAACATTTAATTATTTGTGTGTTATTAGTTTAAGAAGACTGTGATTGTCTATTGTTGTGATTTAGATGAAGATCAGATCACATTTTATGACCAATTTGCGCAGAAATCCATATCATTCCAAAGGGTTCACATACTTTTTCTTGCAACTGTACATCTGGCACTGCGTATAGTTTTAGGAAATGCTCTCAATAGCAGTGAATACTATTCACTGCTATTGACAGTATTCAGCAACAATATGCATTTATTTGAAAGCTACTGGTCTATTTTTCTTTTTCATTAGTGTAATATTTACAGTATATCACAAAAGTGAGTACACCCCTCATATTTTTAAAAAAAATATTTTACTATATCTTTTCATGTGACAACACTGAAGAAAAGGACACTTTGCTACAATGTAAAGTAGTGAGTGTACAGCTTGTATAACAGTGTAAATTTGCTGTCCCCTCAAAATAACTCAACACACAGCCATTAATGTATAAACCACTGGCAACAATAGTGAGTACACCCCTAAGCGAAAATGTCCAAATTGGGCCCAAAGTGTCAATATTTTGTGTGGCCACCATTATTTTCCAGCACTGCCTTAACCCTCTTGGGCATGGAGTTCACCAGAGCTTCACAGGTTGCCACTGGAGCCCTCTTCCACTCCTCCATGATGACATCACGGAGCTGGTGGATGTTAGAGACCTTGCAATCCTCCACCTTCCGTTTGAAGATGCCCCACAGATGCTCAATAGGGTTTAGGTCTGAAGAAGACAATAATGGCTGTGTGTTGAGTTACTTTGAGGGGACAGCAAATTTACACTGTTATACAAGCTGTACACTCACTACTTTACATTGTAGCAAAGTGTCATTTCTTCAGTGCTGTCACATGAAAAGATAGAATAAAATATTTACAAAAATGTGAGGGGTGTACTCACTTTTGTGAGATACTGTACCTCTATTGTTTGTCAATGCTGAGAGAGGAGTTGATAAAAAGTGGTGATTGTTATAATCCACACAGTAATGGCATTGTAGACTGTGCACTTTTTCTTTGAATATATCTGAGAATTAGAACTGAATATTAAACTGTAAACAGTAAACTGAACCTCGTTATAGAAATAAGCATTACCCAGCACCCTCAGGCCTCAAGCATTGGTTTAGTTATGCTGTGCCTGCCTGTGTAGTTGAGGCTGTAGATTTTTTTTTTTTTTTTTATTGTGTTCATTTACTTGAAGTGTGCTTCTGTAAAAACAACAATATAAAAAAAATGGTTTTATTTATAAAGACATTGATAGCCAGGACAAGGGGTGGGCAGAAGCCCTGGACGCAGTGTGTATTGTAGAGATGGGGCGCCGAAAGTTCCTTCTACTATAAGGCTGACAGGAAGAGGGACAGCAGCATCACTACTTCTGTCAGCCCAGTGCTGGAAGCAGCAAGGAGAGAAGGAGATATCCGGGAGGAGGAGCGGGCCCTGCTCTCTCTCCCCCTCCTCCTCATACATTTGCGCATAATGAAGTGGGGGGTGCGAATTGCCATCTTTGCCCTGGGCACTGGATCTTGTCCCAGTACTGAAGACGTTATATAACAGCTTAATTTGTGTCTGTAGTTTGTTCAAACCTTAAAATAAATATTAACATTTTATTGGATTTATACTCCAGAAATATATAATGAGTTTGGAAATTCTAGAGAAGTGCTTAAATAATGCATTACAATTTAGCTAAATCCATTAGACTTTAGTAGACTAAAATTATTTCAGTCGGCTAAAATGTATTGGAGATTTTAGTTGACTAAAATACGACTAAAACAATTCAAATGACTAAAATTGCATTTTAGTCCAAAAAATATGACTAAAGTGAAATCGAAATTTGAGATCAAAATTACCACTGCAGCAGTCCATTGTGTGAGGATGGGAGGAAGTGGTCACACTCCCAACCCCATCCACCACCTCAGAAGATGTTTACAGCATATTACTGTAGATACTATTTTTTTTTTTTTTTTTTTACATTGTTGTAGCTCTGTTGAAGGGAGAGTTGTAAGGCCCCTGAAATGCGTTGGGTTTTGCCCTTAATGTATGTGTAGGCAGGTGGAGGTTTTCCTCCATCCAATAGGCGGTGCTGTGCCTTCATACAGATGGAGTGGTGTTTGTTAGGGAAGTTGTCCCTTCATGGACTCCATCAGTGTCTCGGAGGAAGCAGCTGTCTGATGGGATACTGCAACCTCAGGTGACCTTAGACTGCCATCTTGGTTAGGTAACCTTTTAAATAAGGGGTCTCACATCAATTTGGTGTGATTCTGACGAGTTAATGATAGAGAAAGGAACCTGTTTGTGAAGGACAATGATTAGTTAAAGGTCCGGTTCCTGATGAGGAAGGATAGCTTAGGGAAGTCTCATCCTTCGCTATACACACTCTGGTGAGCAGTGCGCAGACATCAAGGCAGTGTAGACTGAAGAAACATTCCTTGCCTATACTCAAAAGGGACACTCAGGGGTGTACCTAGAGCATTTTGCACCTGGTGCGGATCCTATATCTGGCACATCCCCCTTATCTGGCAACCCCCCCCATACACCCCCCATCAGGCAATAATCAAAGTGAAATACCACTGTGAGCAGACTTACCACAGGGGTGCTTGTTTGCAGGACAAGAAGATGTGGTATGATGCTCTTGGTGACAGTGGAATCAGGATGTAAATGTTTCTGGGGTGTTCGCTGGGGTGCAAAGCATGAAGAAAAGTGTGGTTTTGCAATGTGGAATGCATGCCAACCACAGGGACCAGAAAATGGGGCTGGAAATGCGTTCCAGCGGGCACTTCCTGCCACTGTATGCGTCATTTCCCCTCCGCGGGCCGCTGCCATCTTTGCGGAGACCGCTACTAGAGGTCAAAGCTCCCTGAGCTCGAAAAGGGAAACAGAACTGCAGAATAAGGGGCACAGGCTTTACACACACCCCTAATGTGTGGCACTCGGGGCGGACTGCCCCTCGCCCCCCCGGTTGGTATTCCACTAGGGACACTACCTCTGATAACTGAATCTGTCCTCTAAATGCTGAGTCTGTATATTCCCTAAACTGTTAATTCAGTGTTGAAGGTCAGTCTCAGTGTCACAAGACCAGTGTAAGCCAGCTACAGTGTTCATGATCACTGCCACACCAGTGCCAGTGTCAGCACAACCAGTGAAACTAGCAACAATGTTCCTGATTGCTGCCATACTAGTCCCAGTGTCACCAGACCAGTGTAAGCCAGCGACAGTGTTCATGATCACTGCCACACCAGTGCCAGTGTCAGCGCAACCAGTGAAACTAGCAACAGTGTTCCTGATTGCTGCCATACTAGTCCCAGTGTCACCAGACCAGTGTAAGCCAGCGACAGTGTTCATGATCACTGCCACACCAGTGCCAGTGTCAGCACAACCAGTGAAACTAGCAACAGTGTTCCTGATTGCTGCCATACTAGTCCCAGTGTCACCAGACCAGTGTAAGCGAAAGTGTTCCTGCCAGCTACAGTGTTCTTGATTGCTGGCATACACAGAATGTATTTTGGGGTTTAATTCTAAGTATGCCTATGATGTGTACTATAGATATCTTACTAACAGACACTTTTGTGTAATAAAAAATACATGTTCCCCAATCATTTTCACCCTTATCATGGAACCGTTTGCGGAATCTATCAGGAATAACCCCCGAATCATAGGAGTGAAAGTTGCAGATTACAGACATAAAATTGGGTTATTCGCGGACGACGTCCTTTTGACCCTTAAAGAAGTTGCAGTTTCCTTTAGAGCAGTCCAGGAAGAAATTGAGAAATTTGGAGAAGTAGCCTACTACAAAAAAGGGATTTTATTATAACTTACCGTAAAATCCTTTTCTCCGAGTTCACTGACAGACGCAGCTCTTCTTGACTTTGTGGGGTTTTATGTTCGTCTTACCAGGAGTTAACTAGGCAGGGAAAGAATTCAGCTGGCCCCTCCCCTGGGGGCCGTCCTCCTTTCCTACATTAAAACCCCCCCTCACAGAGGAACTCTCCAGTTTGTACACAAGCCGTACCAAAACAGAGCCCAGAGGGGTGGGTGCTGCGTCTGTCAGTGAACTCGGAGAAAAGGATTTTACGGTAAGTTATAATAAAATCCCTTT
>BLSH010476519.1:519851-532821 GCA_018402905.1 Glandirana rugosa
AAAAAAAAAAAAAAAAAAAAAAAAAAAAAATGTAATTGGAACAACAGACTGATACCTAAATACAAATAGGGTTCGTACAAACTTCGGTAAATGACAACTGACAGAGTGTTGGAGACAACCATCAAATAAGGTTAGTAGTTGGTGGGAAAGTCATTTTATTATGAAAGATTCTAATCAAAACTTGAAGGGGGGGTCAATCAAACTCCAGTACAGGGGCACAAGAACTAAAACCAAAGTATAACTTTTCTGACGGGAGGACTTGGAATAAGTGGGGGAACTCCATAAATTTCCAAAGTTAGTACAGAGGGGAGAGGGAAGAAAGGAGGTCTGACATGTATAATTAAAAAAAAAAAAAAAAAAAAAAAAAAAAAAAAAGGGGCAGACTCGATGGACTAATCAGTCTTTTTCTGCCGTCACTTTTCTATGTTTCTATGTTTCTAGTGTAGGGAGAGGATGCTGCTGCTGTGTGGGACAGATTAGCTTTAGAAAATCATCTCATACTAGTGTAAAGGAGAGGATGCTGCTGCTGCTGTGAGGGACAGATTAGCTTTAGAAAATCTGTTAAAAACAGCGATTTATTGGTGGGTGGGTGCTAGAGGAGATTTTTGTTTGCTAAGCAAAGTGCCTCATATAAAACCTAAGCAATTTTTCTGTTTGTTAGGTGGGCGTTTGCAGCCATTTTTGCAAGTGCAGTGCACTTGCAACTGCTTGTGTGTCAGGGACACTACTTTAATCATGTTCTGTTCGTTCAGTTTGGCATATTTAAATGCTGCTTTTACATTGCAGTTAGACAAATTAAAAATTATTTTTTTTTTGTGCAAAATATTACATTTGTGGCCAGTGGGGCATTTCTTGCACAAAATTAAAAAAGTGCGTCTACATTGCTGGTTTAAAAAAAAAAATATTCTAAATACTAAATTTTCGGCCAGCGGTGCATTTCTTGCACAAAAATAAAAAGTGTGTCTACATTGCTGGTTTAAAAAAAAAGAATGATAAATAGTGCTACATAGTACATTTGCACCTTGCTGTGCATTTGTTGTGCAAAATTAAAAAGTGCATCGACATTGCTGGTTTGAAAAAAAAAAAAATAGTGCTACATAGTACATTTGCACTTTGCTGTGCATTTATTGCACAAAATTAAAAAGTGCGTCTACATTGCTAGTTTAAAAAATAATATAAATTTGTGCTAAATAGTACCTCCTCCTCCTCCATCGCCACTTCCACCTACACCGCCACGGTCACCGCTTCCTCAACCTCCTACTCCACATGCACCTCCTCTTCCATTTTTAATTTTTTTTATGTGATTTTAAGTTATTTCCCTATCCTAATTTGTTTGCAGGGCACTTGTCCTACTTTTACCCCCATTTTGCTTCCTTTTGCAGCCCTCTAGCCTTTTCCAGGACTTTTTTTAGAGCCATTTTAGTGCCCAAAACTTTGGGTCACCATTGACTTCAATGGGGTTCAGGGTCAAGTTCGGGGCCGAACTCAAACTTTTTTGCAAAGTTCGGCTGAACCCGCCAAACCTGAACATCCAGGTGTCCGCTCAACTCTAACTGGGGGTCATTTACTATAGCGATGGCCGCTAATTAGCGGCAAAATTACCGCAATCGTGCTAAATAGCGCTATAATGCTGCAAATCTTGCTAATTCCAAACGGAATTCACAGTTGCGCTGGAGCAAAAATACTCCCAAAATTGAATTCACTATAGCTCCCAGGCAACAGATAGTCCCCAAACCCTTACTCCATTCAGGGCCTGGAGAATTGCACATGGAAATAATGTTTAGAGCATGATGTGGGTGCCTAAATGGTACTAAAATATGTGGTATATTGTTTAAAGATTATCTGCTTTTAAGCTGTGTGATAAAGTGAATTTTACACGGAAATAGCTGTAAAAGTCTGAGAAGAGATACATTCTTAACAACTAGTTGCCAGCACAATTGAGCTTGCTCAGACATGCAAACTTCTCTCATTTTAACTCCCATGGCTTTTTTACAGGGCGCTATAGTAAATACCAAAATTAGCACTGGGTTAAAGAATGTTTTTTGGGAGTGAAAATGAGTTATGTAGCCCAATGCAAGTTTCAGCCATTGATTCTAATGGTACAACTGTAATTTTCCCAAATAAATCCCTTTCATTTTGAGATGAAATGTATATTTATCACAAAGTAATTGTCCTTGTATCAATGTTGCTTTTTCATCATCTTATTTTTAAGCATGCTAGAATGTATACTGTTTTCATGTTTTGGTAAAATATATTTTTTTTCTCTGTCACTTTCACTTGTTGCAGTCCATCTCACAAAAATCTTTACCCAAACTCACACAGGTGTCTTTACAAACCACAAGCAATACCATTGTTGATGTAAGTTTAAAATGAGTCACAATTTTGTGTGTTTTTTTATTATTTCCAAATGATCCTAATTTGAGCCCAAAAAATGTGATATGTGTACCAACATCAGAAATAAAAATGTCATTCACAAAAATCAGAGGGAAACATCACTATTCTACACTCGCACACCAAGAACCACCAAATAACACAGAATAAATCAAGAAAAATAACTCCTGACCAATGTAATTCCACCACCTATATGTCCAAAGAAATGCAGTATATATGTTTAGGCGGGTTTCACATGTAGCAGCTCAGTGGCTCACAAGGCAGCACATCTGCGCTGAGTTTCTGGCTTTGAATCCCAAACATACCATTTAATGCCTATGTAGTTAAACATACCTCCTGACTCCTGAAATTATTTCTAAATGTAGTATTCCAATACCATTGAAAATTGTGTCATATGTTTTCCATGGGCAAGGATTCTAATCAGCCATAACATTTCCCCACTACCACCAAATTGCAGCCTCTTACCAAGCCATAACCCACAAAATGACAGCTGTTTATCTCTCAGAATTCTTTATAGAAACATAGAAAAGTGACGGCAGAAAAAGACTGAGTAGTCCATCGAGTCTGCCCCTTTTTATTTAATTATTTATTTTTAATTTTTTTTTTTTTTATAAATTTTTTTTTTTACATTAACCTTGTTGTCTGACTATAGATTTATGTTTATCCCAAGCATGTTTGAAGCCATTTACTGTTGACTGTCTCACAACCTCTGTTGGTAGTTTATTCCAATCATCAACCACCCTTTCAGTAAAATAATACTTTCTAAGATTAATTTTGAACTTCCCCCCAGTTAGTTTGAGGTCATGTCCCCGTGTTCTTGATTTTGGTTTCATATTGAAAAGACTGCCCTCCTGAACCTTATTCACCCCCTTGATGTATTTAAAGGTTTCAATCATGTCTCCCTCTCCCTTCTTTCCTCCGGACTGTACATATTAAGTTCCTGAAGTCACTCTTGATATGTTTTATCCCCCAGACCTTTCACCATTTTTGTTACCCGTCTCTGAACTCGTTCTATCTTATCAATATCTTTATAGAAACATAGACATTCTGACAATAATCAACCATAACCAGCCTTCAAAACACATGGTATATGCCAGAAACAGGTTGTTCACTAGCTCTCTGGCCTTCTGCAGTACATCTGCATTGATTAACTTCTTAATGGGACTTAGGACTGTTTTACATCAGAGTTGCAGCCTAAAAACCTATGGCAGCACAGTGGCTGTCAGGAAAAGTCTCACCAGCTGATGGCACTTTGGCTCAGGGATCCATGGGCTGCAGTTCCATTATCCACCAGTGGGTGTCAGTAAAGGGCTCATCTGTTAGTGGCACTGTGGCTCCTGGATCCATGGGCTGCAGTTCCAGTGTTCACCAGTGGGTGTCTCCCAGCAATCAGAAGCTCATGAGTCATCACCTGATGCTCGTTGCAGGAAGGATATTTAAACCCTGTCTGCCATGTGCTTAGTGCCTGTGTGTTGGTCTCCATGTGCCCCTGACCTGTAATCCTGTATCCTGAAATCTGTATCTGTTCCTGTTTCTGGACCCCTGTCTTGCAGCCTGATCCTTTCCCACCTGCTCTCTCCCTCTCCTGTTGCCTGTTCCTGCCCTGTCTTGCTCCCAGCTCCCTCTGACTGATCTCCTGTGTATGACCCTGGCTTGGCTACATTTACAGTTTGGCATTTTCCTATCTGCTGTATATACTTTGTTTTCGCAGTTGTTCTTTGTGTGTCACGATTTTGTTATTTGGCTGTTTTACACTGTTTGGTATATTGGAGGTGCGTTTACATCATTATACACTTATCTTTTAAATAAATTATATTATTTACACTACTTGTGCCTGACATTCTGTGTTGTAGTTCACACATCTCTGGTCATACTAGTTGCTGACAGTGGCTCACAGACTAGAGCTTCTGGCTAGCAGCACTAAGGGTCTGAGTTTGAATCCCAATCCTGCTACATGGCTAGAGGTTTGTGTGTAGAGGTGTTAAAATGTCTTTTTCACCAGTGCTAACATTTTTGAGGGGTTTCACATAATTGGAGCCCAAGAAATCACATTATAAATCAAGCAAGTGTGGGTTTGCACTAGATATTTTAATGTTGTATGCTTATGATGAATGACGAATGCACTTTGTCACTAATTTTGTGTGAAGCACCCCTCACAAAGTTGTCATTTCCTGTTTGGGACCCTCCATATGCCCAACAACGTACAAGTTTGATTTGGAGATTGGAGATGTTTGGGATCACTGATCATAGCAAGTGTTATATTTTTTTTTAGCTTTACCCTGCACAGATATATATGCTGAGGCATGTTTTTATTTGTAAAGAGCGTGTAATGAACATGTGTGAGAGAGAATCCATTACACTGGTGGGTGTGTACTTTACTGGATGTGTGAAGGCCTGCATTTGTGGCAGAAGTTTGGCTTAAGAAAAGGCTTGAATCTTTCTTTGCAGTCTGAATATTGGGTTACAAATAGATGTGGGTTTTTTTTGGGGGGGGGGGTGCATAATTCCTGGCTCACACCCACTAAGCCTGTTTGATGATTGCTTCTAAATCTCACATGTTAGAATTACAACTGCTATGTAATGGTTCTGTTGAAAAAGAAGGTTCTGGCTAATTCATTCCTGCTGTGTGTGTCAATGTAGTTTGTGCGCTGCCTTTTTGGCTTTTGTATTCATTTTGTCTGTTTTTGCTTATGTTCTGCCATGTAACTTTTTTTGGGGTTTGGAGCGAGGGCTTCTGATCACAAGAAAGGTTAGTCATGCTTGTTATTAGCTTGATTTGTATCCCTGTTTTTCTAATGTGATTTGTTTAATGTGTCTAATTTTTAGTGCCCTACCCTTGTAGATTGCAAGCTCTTTTGAGCAGGGCCCTTCTAAATATATTGTCAAATGCCGGAGCATCATTTCCATGCCTTTCTTTTTTTTTTTTGGCCCAAGTACATTACTGTAACAAATGTTTATACTAATGTTGAAATAAAAAGATGTTTTTTGCTTTTTTTGACTCTTACACACTCAAAATACATATTTTAGAAGTGCAAACAATTCATACCCCTTCAAATCTGTATTAAATCTAGTTGCATACAAAAGTATTTGGTTGTGCAAGTTCTTGAGTAGAAAGTGTAAGAAACCTGCCCCCCCCCCCCCAAAAAAAAAAACCCTTAAAAAAATCCCTGCTCCAAAGCTGAATTTCAGGGGTCTACTAATTATTTTGTGCACTAGGTAAGCGATGAAATATGTCAACTAAATGTGAATTCCCTTTAACCACCTCCCACCCGGCCACTGTACATATACGGCTGGGTGGGAGCTTCCCCGTTCTGACAGGACGTGCATATACGTCCTGCAGAACGGGAGTTTACAGCGCGGCCACGTGGCGTGTTGCGGCTGGATCCTGTGATCATTATGATCACAGAATCCAGCTGAGCAGAGATTGGGATATGGGCGCTGTGATTGGCCCTCCCGATCATGTGACGGCTGTGTCCAATCACAGCCGTCACATTGTAAATAGAGGCGAACGTCTCTGTGACAGTTCTCCCCCCGCCAAGCTCAGTGAGAGCTCAGTGCGGGGGGGTAGGGGGGAAGCTGCAGCTATGTGACAGCTCTCTGCATGATGATGATTTCATGCAAAGAGCTCTCACAGATCGCCCCCCACACAGTGCACCAAGCACACTAATACCCCTGTCCCCATACACATAAGTGTCCCCATAAAACAGTCCCCAAAACATCTGTATGTCCCCCATCACATCTGTCACCATACACAAAACATCTGTCACAGTCCCCAAAACATCTGTATGTCCCTGTCACATCTGTCACAGTCCCCAAAACATTTGTATGTCCCCGTAACATCTGTCACAGTCCCCAAAACAGCTGTATGTCCCCGTCACATCCGTCACCATACACAAAACATCTGTCACAGTCCCCGTCACATCTGTCTGTCCGCCAACACCAAATAAACTCCGATTTGGGTTATTTTTACCAAAGAAATGTAGCGGTATCATTTTTGGTCAAAATTTATGAAGAGAAATTACTTATTTGCAAAATTGTATAACAGAAACAACGAAAAATGCATTGTTTTTGAAAATTTTCAGTATTTTTTAATTTATAGCGCAAAAAATAAAAAACCCAGAGGTGATTAAATACCACCAAAAGAAAGCTCTATTTGTGTGAAAAAAATAATAAAAAATTCATTTGGGTACAGTGTCGCATGACCATGCAATTGTCATTCAAACTGCAACAGCGCTGAAAGCTGAAAATTGGTCCGGGAAGGAAGGGGGTTTAAGTGCCCAGTATTGAAGTGGTTAAGCACCAAATTAAGAAAAATACCCCAAAAAACATTTTTTTAAACAACATTTAGCATGGGGTCCTCCCCAAAATCCATACCAGGCCGTTTGGGTCTGGCATAGATTTTAAGGGGAACTCCACACCAAAATGTAAACCAAAAAATTGGCATGGGAACAAGGGCCTCTTCCCGACAACCCTGGCTGGTGATTGTCGGGGTCTGTGGGTGGGAAGCTTATCAGAATCTGGAAGCCCCTTTAATAAAGGGGCCCCCAGATCCCGCCCACCCCCCCATGTGAATCGGTATTCGGTACATTGTACCCATATCCATTCACCAAAAAAACTGTGAAATGTTAAAAAAAAAATGAGTCGGTTTTTGACAAGTCCTTTATTGTAAAATATCTCTGAGCCGTCTTCTTCCCGGTGTCGTCTCTCCCGCTGCAATCTTCTCTCACTTCTCTGTTCTTCCTCACCGCCATCTTCTGTTACTGGCTTCTCCTACCGATGTCTCTCCCCGCTGACTTCTCCCTCTGCTGTGTTCTTCCATGTTGCCGGTTAGCCGCTATTAAAAAAAAAAAAAGGGGGGCGCGGGCTCTCCGGGTGATGTCATCGGATGGCCATGCCCCATGGCCATGTAAGAGACGCCAGACAGCGGGTAACACACAACGGAGGAAGACGGTGGTGAGGAAGAACACAGCAGAGGGAGAAGGTGGCGAGAGAGACAGTGGCAGGAGAGGACGACAACAGAAGATTGCGGCGGAAGATACAGCTCCAGGGGAAGATGGCGGCGAGGAAGAACAGAGCAGCAGGAGAAAATGGCGGCAGGAGACACCCGGAAGAAGACGGCACAAAGCTATTTTACAATAAAGGACTTGTCAAAAAACTACAATGTACCCGATACCCATTCACATGGGGGGGCCGGGATCTGGGGGCTTCCAGATTCTGATAAGCCCCCCCACCCACAGACCCCCGACAACCACTGGCCAGGGTTGTCGGGAAGAGGCTCTTGTCCCCATCAACATGGGGTGGGGGGTACAGAGCCCCCTACCCCAAAGCACCCACCCCCTCATGTCGAGGGCATGTGGTCTGGTATGGTTCAGGAGGGGGGGACGCTCGCTTGTCCCCTTCCTTTCCTGACCTCCAGGCTGCATGCTCAGATAAGGGATTGGTATGGATTTTGGGGGGGCCCCCATGCCGTTTTTTTTGTTTTTTGCATGGGGGGTCTCCCCCTAAGCCATGCTAGACCCAAAGGGCCTGGTATGCAACTTTGGGGCCTTACGCCATTAAAAGAAAAAAAAAATCATATGCTGACAATAGGCGAATGCCTAATAGCCAATGTCACATGAGCATGGTTGTTACCATAATGTTAATGCCTCAAATGCAAAACATTATTGTATAGAATAAAAAGAATCAAACATTAGTAATTGTAGTTTCTATGTTTGATTGTGGTTAGTTCAGTAGTGGAGCAGTTTGCTAAATAATATTGTCTACTCCAAATCATATGGTACCATGAAAGTCCATTTAGCCTCCTCTAAACTCAAATACTACCATTTCGATTTAGGACGTAGGTACTCCATATTTTCTTATGTTTTACAACATGGCACTGTCTCAAATTCCTCATAATAATGTTTAAGAATGCTTGGCATGCTCAGCGAGCAGGCTGTAAGATTTTGTTTCTATTTGTCCTTCAACTGCTGTGGGAGATTGTGAACTGTAGGGAATATCTGTACTCGCAATCCAAGGGGTACAATTTTGACCCCCAAATATTGTTTAAAATATATGGCATGCCAATATACCCTAGATTTCTGTTCCAATAGTTGTTTCAGTTGTGTAAAGTAGGTGACAATCTCATTGTCACACTTAGAGGAGCCAGTCGAACTTGTCTTTATACGGTCAGCAAAACCAGTCCAACCTGATCCCATAAATTCTGTCATACTGAAAGCTCAACCTATTAAGTTCACACTAGTGAGTATAAGGTCAACCAGCATACAGATGGCACGTACACAGGAATAAAGGCAATGTAATAAGACATATGTTAATAACAAAAGAAGAGCACACAAAAAACGTACAATGATAACATAACTTTTGCCCCTACACCGTTGGGTGTTTTCCTCCCTTTTATATATAGAGCAAAACGTGAAATTATGGTGTATAATAGGGGCCTCTTATAAATGCTAGAACAGGCTAATATCAAGGGAGCACCAACCGTGTAATATAAAAATAGGCCTTAAGCGACGGTTCCCTGGATAATGAAATTCACATCACATGTACACATATATATCCAATAGTAGAAAAAAAGTTGATTAATATATATATATAATCTCAATTACAAGGGGCATAAAGAAGCCTACATAATATCACACGTGTTACGAGTAGTCAGACGTGGAGTGAAATATACCACATGGAGCTTGCCTACATATTGTGCAGCACAGGCAGCTTCTTCAGTTCTTCATTCTCTGCGCCTGACTCTGTGTCTGCCTTGCTAAAGAAGCTGAGGGTAAAGGTGATGGACTGGCCAAGCATGTCTCCAGACCTAAATCCTATTGAGCATCTGTGGGGCATCCTCAAACTTTTGTTGCCAACGGTTTACACATTAATGGCTGTGTGTTGATTGTGTTAGGGGTGTACTCACCTTTGTGAGATACTGTGTGTGTGTGTATGTGTATATATATCGCATTTTTGTAAATATTTCATTATATCTTTTCATTTGACAACACTGAAGAAATTACACTTTGCTACAATGTAAAGTAGTGAGTGTACAGCTTGTATAACAGTGTAAATTTGCTGTCCCCTCAAAATAACTCGAATAGTCGCCTGAATAAAGCCATTACTACGCAAATTCCACAAAGTATTCTGCTTACAATACCCAAAACAGCACAGGGACAAGCCTCAAACCTTCTGTCATTGGGAGTGATGAGAACAAAATTGAGCTTTTTGGCCACAACCATAAACATTACATTTGGAGAGGAGTCACCAAGGCCTGTAAAACACAGAGTTGGATTGCTGATGTTTTGGGGATGTGAGAGCTACAAAGGCACAGGAAAGTTGGTAAAAAATGATGGCAAGATGAGAGCAAACTTTTGAATTCATCAGCCAGGAAGCTGCACATGGGACATACTTAGAAATTCTAACATGACAATGATCCAAAACACAAGGCCAAGTCGACCTCTGATTGGCTACAGCAGAATAAAGTGAAGGTTCTGGAGTGGCCATCTCAGTCTCCTGACCTCAATATCATTGAGCCACTCTGGGGAGTTCTCAAACATGCAGTTCATGTAAGACAGCCCAAGAATTTCCAGAAACTGGACGCTTTTTGCCAAGAGGAATGGACAGCTTTACCATCTGAGAAGATAAAGAGCCTCATCCACAAATACCACAAAAGACTTCAATTCAACTGTCATTGATGTTAAAGGGGGCAATACACAGTATTAACCACTTGCCGATCGCCCGCCGCAGTGTGACGGCAGCAAAGTGGCTCGTTATCGTGAAACAACGTCATCTGATGGCAGCTGCGATAAGGAGTATTGTGAGCGAGCGCGCACTGCCTGAGGCGTGCTCGCACGCTCACTGTGTCCGGAGGGGGCCAGGGAGCAGGTAGGGCGGACTCCATCTCCACCGCAAGTGAGAGAACGGAGGTCCGTGTATGTAAACATGGATCTCCGTACTGACAGAGGGGGAAGGGCTATGATCACAGGCTTCCTGTATTTGGAAGCCGTGATCACTCCACTCCCCCTGCCAGCCCAGCCCCCATACAGTTCGAACACACTGAAGGAACACAGTTAACCCTTAGAGCGCCCCCTCCAGGTTAACCCCTTCACTGCCAATGGCATTTGCGCAGTAATCAGTGCATTTTTATAGCACTGATCGCTGTATAAATGACAATAGTCCCAAAAAAGTGCCAAAATGGTCCGACATGTCCGCGGCAATATCGCACTACCGCTAAAAAACGCAGATTGCCGCCATTACTAGTAAAAAATAAAAAAATAAATATAAACCCTAGAAATTAATTCTCATCATTCATAAACGCGGCAAATTTTGCGCAAATTAACCACTTGCCGACCGCAGTCTGACGGCGACAGAGTGGCTCGTTATCGCAAACCACCATCATATGACAGCGGCTACGATAACTAGTGCTGTGTCCGCAGGGTGCCAGGGAGCAGGTAGGGCGGACTCGATCGCCGCTGGCTACCCGCGATGCCCCCCCCCCGTATTGAGAGAACGGAGGTCCGTGTATGTAAACACGGATCTCCGTTCTGTTAGAGGGGGAAGAGCTGTGATCACAGGCTTCCTGTATATGGAAGCCCTGATCACACCCTTCCCCCAGCCAGGGCAGCCCACATACAGTTAGAACACTCCCAGGGAACACAGTTAACCCTTAGAGCGCCCCCTCCAGGTTAACCCCTTCACTGCCAATGGCATTTACACAGTAATCAGTGCATTTTTATAGCACTGATCGCTGTATAAATGCCAATTGTCCCAAAAAAGTGTCAAAATGGTCAGACATATCCGCTGCAATATCGCAGTACCGCTAAAAATCGCAGATTGCAAAAAGTGCAAAAACCTGGTTACCGTTAAAAAATTTTTAAAGCGTCGCCTATGGAGATTTTTAAGTACCGGACTTTGTTGCCATTCCGCGAGTGCACGCAACTTTCAACCGTAGCATGTATGGTATCTATTTACTTGGCGTAACATCCTCTTTCACAATATACAAAAAAATTGGGCTAACTTTACTGTTGTCTTATTTTTTAACTTAAAAAATTGAAATTTTTCCAGAAAGACCGCTGCACAAATACCATGTGACAAAAAGTATTGCAACGATCGCCATGTTATTCTCTAGGGTGTTTGAAAAAAATTTATTTATAAGGTTTGGGAGTTCGAAGTAATTTTCTAGCAAAAAAACCTGTTTTTAACCTGTAACCAACAAATGTAAAAAAAGGTCCCGGTTGGTAAGTGGTTAAAATCCAAACTAGACCAGAAGGGCCTGGTATAGACTGGAGGGGGGGGGGAGACACTACGCAAATTTTTTCAGTGATTTTCTGTATAATCCTGGGAGCCGGCAATACATTACAGCCGCAATAATAAATGACAATTTTTCCTTTGGAAATGTCATTTTGCTTTGGCTGTGTTCTAAACATCACAGAGGTACACCCTTTTACAGGGAGACTAAGGGGACCCCCAGGCACATTATTTAACCACTTCAGCCCCGGAAGGATTTCCAGCTTTAGGACCGGAGCCCTTTTTGCGATTCGGCACTGCGTCGCTTTAACTGAAAATTGCGCGGCCGTGCGACGTTGTACCCAAACGAAATTTGCGTCCTTTTTTTGCCACAAATAGAGCTTTCTTATGGTGGTATTTGATCACCTCTGCGTCATTTCTGATCGCCGCTATAAACAAAAGAAGAGCGACAATTTTGCAAAAAAACCCAAATTTCTTACTTTTTGCTAGAATATAAATAAAAAAAAAATATAAAAAAACATTTTTTTTCACCGTTTTTGGCCGATTTATATTCTTCCTCATATTTGCGATAAAAAAAATCGCAATCAGCATTTATTGATTGGTTTGCGCAAAAGTGGCCGCGTTTATGGATGATGAGAATTCATTTTTGGGGTTTTTTTTTTTTTTTACTAGTACTGGCGGCGATCTGCGATTTTTAGCGGTACTGCGATATTGGGGCGGACATGTCGGACTAATTTGACACTTTTTTGGGACCATTGGCATTTATACAGCGATCAGTGCTATAAAAATGCACTGATTACTGTGTAAATGTCATTGGCAGTGAAGGGGTTAACCTGCAGGGGCGCTCTAAGGGTTAAATATGTTCCCTGGGCGTGTTCTAACTGTAGGGGGACTGCACTATCTGGGGAAGGGAAGTGGTCACAGCCTTCGTATACAGGAAGGCTGTTATTCTGACTCCTAACTGTTGTAATGGCGACTTATCCCTTGTTGAGACCTCTATGCCTGGCCTGTATAAGCAGATATGATCACCGCAGACAGTTCTTATCAGATAGTGACTCACCAATTACCGATTTCTTCCACGAGCGTTTATTCATTGGAATAGCAGGTACAGCATACAACAAATGTGACAGATGGTCGAAAGATGGTAACTGCAGGTCAAAACATAGTAATGTGTCCTAGGATGCGAGTAGATTGAGAGAGGCCTTCTAGCATGTGGCCATATTCTTTACCTCATGAGAGAGAGGACACAGGAAGAGGAAATAGAATAGCAGAGTGCACCCGGAACAGGAAGTTACAGAGTAGAGTGAACTAGGAAGAGGAAATAGCTCACAGAGGATGGGAGGTACACACT
>BLSH010476519.1:535949-545949 GCA_018402905.1 Glandirana rugosa
TGTGTGTCATAAAGTGTTTTCACTCATGTGGGGAGTGTAAAAACATTTATAAAATGAATAATATAGAAAAGTATACTGAAAAATCTTAAACCTTGTATGCATTGACCCAGTCGGAACATCTGACTTGTAATAAATGTACACCATGTTAATTTTTTTGTGAAATCCTCAATAAAGAAATATTGAATGTAAACTTCCAGTGACCAGTATGAGAGAGTGAGAGCGATAACACCAAATTTAACATACCTGCTCCCCATTCACACCTGAGACACATAACACCGGGACTAATTGGGCCCAATTTGGACATTTTCAATTAGGGGTGTACTCACTTTTGTTGCCAGCGGTTTAGACATTAATGGCTGTGTGTTGAGTTATTTTGAGGGGTCAGCAAATTTACACTGTTATACAAGCTGTACACTTACTACTTTACATTGTAGCAAAGTGTAATTTCTTCAGTGTTGTCATATGAAAAGATATAATAAGTAAAATATTTACAAAAATGTGAGGGGTGTACTCACTTTTGTGAAATACTGTGTGTGTATATATATATAGTTGTGCTCATAAGTTTGCATACTCTGGCAGAATTTATGATTTCTTGGCCATTTGCAGATAATATGAATGATAACACAAAAACATTTCTTTGACTCATGGTTAGTTTTTGGCTGAAGCCATTTATTATCAATCAACTGTGTTTACTCTTTTTAAATTATAATGACAACAGAAACAACCCAAATGACCCTGATCAAAAGTTTACATACCCTGGTGATTTTGGCCTGATAACATGCACACAAGTTGACACAAATGGGTTTGAATGGCTATTAAAGGTAACCACTCTCACCTGTGATCTGTTTGCTTGTGATTAGTGTGTGTGTATAAAAGGTCAATGAGTTTCTGGACTCCTGGCACACCCTTGCATCTTTCATCCAGTGCTGCACTGATGTTTCTGGATTGAGTCATGGGGAAAGCAAAAGAATTGTCAAAGGATCTGTGGGAAAAGGTAGTTGAACTGCATAAAACAGGAAAGAGATATAAAAAGATATCCAAGGAATTGAGAATGCCAATCAGCAGTGTTCAAACTCTAATCAAGAAGTGGAAAATGAGGGGTTCTGTTGAAACCAAACCACGGTCAGGTAGACCAACTAAAATTTCAGCCACAACTGCCAGGAAAATTGTTCGGGATGCAAAGAAAAACCTACAAATCACTTCAGGACTCTCTGAAAACATGTGGTGTGGCTGTTTCAAGATGCACAATAAGGAGACACTTGAAGAAAGATGGGCTGCATGGTCGAGTCGCCTGAATAAAGCCATTTCTACGCAAATGCCACAAAGTATTCTGCTTACAATACCCAAAACAGCACAGGGACAAGCCTCAAACCTTCTGTAATTGGGAGTGATGAGAACAAAATTGAGCTTTTTGGCCACAACCATAAACATTACATTTGGAGACGAGTCACCAAGGCCTGTAAAACACAGAGGTGGATTGCTGATGTTTTGGGGATGTGTGAGCTACAAAGGCACAGGAAATTTGGTAAAAATTGATGGCAAGATGAGAGCAGTAGGTGATCAAAAAATTCCTAGAGAAACTTTTGAATTCATCAGCCAGGAAGCTGCACATGGGACATACTTAGAAATTCCAACATGACAATGATCCAAAACACAAGGCCAAGTCAACCTGTGATTGGCTACAGCAGAATAAAGTGAAGGTTCTGGAATGGCTATCTCAGTCTCCTGACCTCAATATCATTGAGCCACTCTGGGGAGATACACATACAAAAAGAAATTGAGAAATTCCCACGCTGGTAAGTCCTCTTGTATGGCAGACTACCGACTGGACGAAGGTAAAAGAATCGATGCGTGCAGCCCTCCTCGGACGGGGAAATCCGAAAACGACTAGAAAACAAGAGAAAAAGAAAGGCGCACGCACCTAGTGCATTACCAAAAACCATTTTATTAAAATTGATAGCAAGAGAGGGTACTCACAAATTGGTGGGTGCACAACCTGTGCAAACTGAGACAGAATAAAAGCTGACGCGTTTCGGGGGCGCACCCCCTTCCTCAGAGCTTCATTAACGGGGGTGCGCCCCCGAAACGCGTCAGCTTTTATTCTGTCTCAGTTTGCACAGGTTGTGCACCCACCAATTTGTGAGTACCCTCTCTTGCTATCAATTTTAATAAAATTGTTTTTGGTAATGCACTAGGTGCGTGCACCTTTCTTTTTCTCTTGTTTTCCACTCTGGGGAGATATCAAATGTGCAGTTCATGCAAGACAGCGCAAGAATTTCCAGAAACTGGGCGCTTTTTGCCAAGAGGAATGGACAGCTTTGATCTGAGAAGATATAGAGCCTCATCCACAAATACCACAAAAGACTTCAATTCAACTGTCATTGATGTTAAAGGGGGCAATACACAGTATTAACCACTTTCCGCTCGCCCACCGCAGTGTGACGGCAGCAAAGTGGTTCGTTATCGTGAAACAACGTCACCTGATGGCGGCTGCGATAAGGAGTATTGTGAGTGAGCGCGCACTGCCTGAGGCGTGCTCGCACGCTCACTGTGTCCAGGGGAGGGGCCAGGGAGCAGGTAGGGTGGACTCCATCCCCACCGGCTACCTGCGATGGCTCCACCGCAAGTGAGAGAATGGAGGTCCGTGTATGTAAACACGGATCTCCTTTCTGACAGAGAGGGAAGGGCTATGATCACAGGCTTCCTGTATTTGGAAGCCGTGATCACTCCCCTCCCCCTGCCAGCCCAGCCCCCATACAGTTAGAACTCACTGAAGGAACACAGTTAACCCTTAGAGCGCCCCCTCCAGGTTAACCCCTTCACTGCCAATGGCATTTACACAGTAATCAGTGCATTTTTATAGCACTGATCGCTGTATAAATGCCAATGGTCCCAAAAAGTGTCAAAATGGTCCGACATGTCCGCCGCAATATCGCACTACCGCTAAAAATCGCAGATTGTCACCATTACTAGTAAAAAATAAATAAAAACCCCAGAAATTAATTCTCATCATTCGTAAACGCGGCACATTTTGCGCAAACCACTTACCGAGCGCAGTCTGACGGCGACAGAGTGGCTCGTTATCGCAAACCACCATCATATGACGGCGGCTGCGATAACTAGTGCTGTGATGGAAGCCGTGATCACACCCTTCCCCCAGCCAGGCAGCCCACACACAGTTAGAACACGCTTAGGGAATACAGTTAACCCTTAGAGCGCCCCCTGCAGGTTAACCCCTTCACTGCCAATGGCATTTACACAGTAATCAGTGCATTTTTATAGCACTGATCGCTGTATAAGTGCCAATTGTGCCAAAAAAGTGTCAAAATGGTCAGACATATCCGCTGCAATATCGCAGTACCGCTAAAAATCGCAGATTGCAAAAAGTGCTCTGGTACTAAAGTGTGAAATCCTTCCGGGGCTGAAGTGGTTAAGAACTGGGGAATGTAAACTTTTGATCAGTGTCATTTGGGTAGTTTCTGTTGTCATTATGATTTAAAAAGAGTACACACAGTCGAATGATAATAAATGGCTTCAGCCAAACACTAAGCATGATTGAAAGAAATGTTTTTGTGTTATCATTCATATTCTCTGAAAAATTGCCAAGAAATCATACATTCTGCCAGGGTATGTATACTTATGAGCACAACTGTATACTCTAAATGGTGCATCAGGTGTGTTCAGGCCAAGGGGAGACTTTCAACGACAGATTATCTTGCTGACATCACGTGTAAATATGTGACGACCTAGAACCATACACCACATAATGTGTATGATCTATATTAAGAAAAGAGAAAGAATACAGGAGATATGGTATCAATGAAGAAGAACCCAACAAAACTCAACAGTCAATATGTTGGGAATACATAGGAAGAGCAAAACTACATATGCAGAGACCAGGCTAGAACTGGCCTGAATGAAGTGACCTTGCTTGAATACAATCAAAAAAGCCCCACTCCCTCCTGGAGGTATACAACATCAAGGGGTCCAAGATAAGGGCTCTCTATATATTATAAAAAACAAACAAACAGAACTTCACTAACCTTGTCAAAAAACAGAATCTCTTGTATTAAGTCTCTTCAATTAAAAAGAGGGTTCTTAGCACATGAAGAGGTCCCATAGAGGGATAGCTTCACACTCCACATGATGAAAAAATAGGAGAGGAGAGGGTACACAGCAACATGTATGTCTGGGTCTCCCGAAGACCCGTTGCTCCAGTATCAAAACCCTACAAAGGCTAGCCCTTAAATAGAAGAAAGGGGAGGCTAATAGGGAACTGGGCAGGTCCTCTCTCTATTAGCACATAAATTGTCAATAAGGAGAGAAAGGGAAGGGGGCAAGAGAGACTCTGATGGCCAGAAACCCATGCCAACCCCGTCCTCGTGGCCAAGGTAATGACCGCCACTGGGAGTACATAGGTCCAGCAAAGGGCTGGACGTGATTGTGTTCCATGCTTGGCAGTGAAAGCTCCACCGCTCATTTTCATTTTTATTTCTGGCTAGCTCTTGGCTCTTAATGAGATCTGGTGTGGAGATTGGAGTGTCTATGGTGGAACGTATGATCTACTTCCATTAAATGTCAGTGTGCAGCTGAACCTTGGAGGTGGAAGGAGGATCTGCAATCTCACGCTGTACATGATCTCTTATCATTTGGAGATCATGGAGATCTGGTAAGAGGCCATCATTTCTTATATTTTTGAGCACTGGTGGAACACAGAAGCACTTTGGTGGATATTCGTACACAGAAAAACTAGGAACAGTTCACTTGTGTTCATTTATTTGGTCCCGGCATTCGTGTTGGATACTCTTTTTTTTTTTTCTTTCTTTGGACATTCATGTGGATACACTGTAATGCAACTCTTTTGAGATTTTGCTTAATAGACTTTGAGAATAATATGGACACTAGGGATGGGTGAACAGTTCAGCCCGAGTATATGTTCAGGCTGAACATTTGCTGTTCGCCCACTCCCCGAATTTAGAACATTATGGGGTGTTTGACACGACTTTGGATTTTAGAGGGGACCCCACGTCAATTTTTTTTAAATTTTGGCGCGGGGTTCCCCTTAACCACTTCACCCCCACCGCCGTAAATAGGCGGCGGCTACTTTGAGTGGATGGTACCGGGATATAGCCTGCTGCTGCAGGCTATATCCCGGTACCATTTTTAGGAGCAGACGGTCAGCTATCCAGGGATGACAGCCGATCCGGCTCGAGAACCGCTCGATCGTTCTCCCTGGGGGCAGGAGGGGACATCCTCCCTCCGCCTTCCGCCGCTCTTCTCCGGCCTCCAGGAGACCAGAGGTATGATCCGGCACATCCGCTGGCTGAGAGGAGACCTGAAGGAAGCCAGAATCAGTTCTGATCGGGTCTCCTTCGGCAAATTCCGAAAAGCGACGTCACAATGTCACTTCCGGTTTACTCGGCGGCTAACGGTGCCAGTTTTAAAAAAATGACAGTATTCAGAATCGCCGTTTTTGGCGATCTGAATACTGTGAAGTGCAAAGGAGGGAAGGGGGGTCTTTTAGACCCCCCGCATATGAACACGGTGTTCAAACCACACATGTGAGGTATCGCCGCGATTGCCAGAGTATGAGCAGTAATTCTAGCAAAAGACCTCCTCTGCACCTCTAACCTGGTTACCGTTAAAAAATTTTAAAGCGTCGCCTATGGAGATTTTTAAGTACTGGACTTTGTTGCCATTCCGCGAGTGCACGCAATTTTCAACCGTAGCATGTATGGTATCTATTTACTTGGCGTAACATCCTCTTTCACAATATACAAAAAAATTGGGCTAACTTTACTGTTGTCTTATTTTTTAACTTAAAAAATTGAAATTTTTCCAAGAATCGCCATGTTATTCTCTAGGGTGTTTGAAAAAAAATTATTTATAAGGTTTGGGAGTTCGAAGTAATTTTCTAGCAAAAAAACCTCTTTTTAACTTGTAACCAACAAATGTAAAAAAAGGCCCCGGTTGGTAAGTGGTTAAAATCCAAACCAGACCAGAAGGGCCTGGTATAGACTGGGGGGGGACACTACGCAAATTTTTTCAGTGATTTTTCTGTATAATCCTGGGAGCCGGCAATACATTACAGCCGCAATAATAAATGACAATTTTTCCTTTGGAAATGTCATTTTGCTCTGGCTGTGCTCTAAACATCACAGAGGTGCACTCTTTTACAGGGAGACTAAGAGGACCCCCCAGGCACATTATTTAAATGAATATTTCATTTTTATTGTTTCACTTTAAGCATTCTTTAAGCATTCACTGCTCCTGAAATAACAATTGATTTAAAAAATGTTTTTGCATTGATACATGTCCCCTAGGGCAGGACCCGGGTCCCGATACACTTTTTATGGCAATAACTTGCATATAAGCTTTTAAAATGAACACTTTTGATTTTTCATGTTCGGGTCCCATTGAATTTAACGGTGTTTGAATGTTTGCACAAATTTTTCGTCTGTTTGGATGTTCTGGTGCGAACCAAATGGGGGGGGGGGGGTTTTGGCCCATCCCTAATGGACACTAAATAACACATGTTTTTCGGGTTAACATATATTTATTTGATTTATGTACAGTATATGTTGTATGCCTTTCACTTACAGTTTTTTAGCCAGATATTGGATTATATCTTAGTTGATAATCACTGTGGTTACTTTTGATTTAACCTTTTTATATAGATGGCGCGCTTTAACTATTGTACAGAATCTCTCCATAAAATAGATGATAGTTATTGGAGATTCGTTTTTATACCATGCTAGATTCTATAAGATATTGTCATACATTCTCAGGTATGAGTCTTGTGTCAGAATAACAATGTCGCCCCCCTTATGAGAGGGCTTGATAACAATGTTCTGATGTTCTTCCAAATTCCTCAAGACCTCCCTAGGGTCTCTATTCATACATGACCTGTTATCTGTTTTAGACTTGAGCATCTCCAGGTCCATCATGACTAGTTGTAAAAATAAATTGACTCTAGGATTGTTTTGAGTAGGAAATCTCGTTGATTTGTTCTTATAATTTACTGAGCACATAGTAGGTTCGCTATTTGGCACTGCTTCATCATCAAAATCCTTTTAAGGCCTCAAAGTTGACCTCACCACTCTCACTTGCCAATTCACTAAAAAGAGCTCTGCATTCAGGGAGGGCAAACTCACGCTGTTTGAATCTCATTACATCTTCCGAGGGTTCATCACTAGTATATTTCGAACCCTCAGTTTGATGTTTGAAATTACATTTTCGTACAATTGTAGCCTTGTGCCCCCTTGGGGGTGGCTGGTAGTTGTGGTCCACCTGCCAGCTGCCCTCAATCACATGATTTCCTTACACCCGGAGTCACTGAACAGGCCGGTACTTTGTTTTTGTTATTTTATTTAGGGGTTAAACTTGTATGGGGATAGGCATGACTGTGGGAAGCCCAAGGATTGATTACAGGACCTTCTATATACACTGCCGTATATACACTCCTTCTTCCTCCAGCACACTCCTTGCTGACCATTACTCTTCTCCTTCTTCCTCCAGGACACTTCTTGCTGACCGTTACACCACTCCTTCTGCTCTCCTGCACACTACTTGCTGTTACAGGCCTGAAGGCAAATGTATCAGACCTCCATGACACTTCCTCTTCCACCGCAGCTAGCACATGGTGAGGCCTGCTCTGACTGCTAGCAGGACCTCCAGACCACCCTTTGTAGGTAAGGGACACAGGCTCCCATTTCTGAAGCCATGGACCCTCATTTGTGTAGCTAAGTACATTGGTGCTAGCTGGGCACTGGATAAACTACAATTCCCAGCCCATCCGTCTTTCAGGCCCCTCCGGCCTGCCACACTGTCCAGTGGCCCTCCTTCCCCTGCTTGGCTTCTCCGACCTCTACAGACTGTGGACTGTCTTCTCCCCAGCCTGCTCCAGCCTTCTCATCCAACTCCCAGGGGCTGCCACTTACCAACACCGGTGGATCCTTTAAAAGAGTCCTCTATGTAGCTTCTCTGCTGTTCTCCTGTACCCTTGTGCTACTCCAGGAAAACAGCTCCTCTCCTGGCTGTACCCGAGCCTCCAGGCCTCAAGGTCACCCCACCAGACTGAGGGCTCTCTCCTGGGTGAGGCCTCCACAGCACCACTGCTATATCTCTCTCTTCCACCCAAACTCTCCTTCCCCCTGCTTGGCAGATCACTGTATTTAAGGAGGCCTGCCCCCTGCCAATCCAGACTGTGTATTAGTTAGGGATCCTTGTCATACATCAGAAAGTGACACCTTCCTCGTCCATCCCCTTTTCCAGAGCTTTCTGGAACCAAAAGGGAGGAGCATCCAAGGGGTGTACCTTCCAGCCACTCTCTGAGCCACTCCCCAGCACAGATCTGTCAAGCCTGACTAAATTTTACCTCTCCTAACAAAAACTCACTACAAAAAACGCACCTATTACTATGGGGGTGCTGCACAAACAAATTCAAATCTTTTATTACATCAAAATGATCCATATTCACTTCCGGGCAGAAATTGAATCCTAATCTTAGCAATGTGAGCTCATCTGGTGAGAACTCACATGAAGTTAGGTTAATGATTTCAAAATCACTATCGTTTAGTGGTCCGGTCAGGTCACATACAAGTCCATCTTTTCCTGTACTATATTCATCTGAAGAACTCTGTCGGTGGAGGGCAGGTCTAAAAAATCATCATTGGTATAGTTAGGTTATGGGAAATAACCCTTAGGGCACTGTATCTCCTTCTTTCTAATGGACCCATCACCCTTGCCCACACCAGTGTGTTTGTGAACCCAATCTGTATGGCCATCCCCCGAAGGGGGGTACTTACGTTTAGTAGGTAGAGGAGTGCCACTATGACCGGACCGCGTGACTCACCACCACTGGATCTACATCGACTTCCTCGAGCACGACGGCTAGACCTGCCACCCCTCGGATGTGATGCTCCCTAAAACGACAATACTAATGAATGGTCAGAGAAGTCACACTCTGATACATTGTCAACTTTCTGTATAAATGTTCTATTTCTTCTTATATTAAGCCATTTGTATGCTCGTCCTGTTTGGAAAGCTATTAGGTCCTTAGTGAACTTTTTATCTTTATCGAGTATAATCTGTTGGCTATATTTTTCCAAATTCTCTTTACGTTTCACATTCTCATTTTTATAAGTAGGCGATTCCAAATAATTGCCCAGCTTGTTGGTAATCAACTGCATTTCCTTATCAAGCTTGGCAACTTCTTCCTCATAATGGTGTTTGAGAATGCTTAGCATGCTCAGCGAGCAGGCTGTAAGATTTTGTTCACATTTGTCCTTCAACTCCTGTGGGGGATTATGGACTGTAGGGAATATCTGTACTCGCAATCCAAGGAATACAATTTTGGCCTCCAAATATTGTTGAAAATATATGGCATGCCAATATACCCTAGATTTCTGTTCCAATAGTTGTTTCAGAGTGACAATCTTATTGTCACTCTTAGAGGAGCCAGTCAAACTTGTCTTTATACGGTCAGCAAAACCAGTCCAACCTGATCCCGTAAATTCTCATACTGAAAGCTCAACCTATTAAGTTCACACTAGTGAGTATAAGGTCAACCAGCATACAGATGGCACGTACACAGGAATAAAGGCAATGTAAGAAGACATATGTTAATAATAAAAGAAGAGCACATAAAAAAACATACAATAATATAACATAACTTTTGGCCCTACACCATTCAGTGTTTTCCACCCTTTTATAGATAGAGCAAAACGCGAAAATTATGTTGTATAATAGGGGCCTCTTATAAATGCTAGAACAGCCTAATATCAAGGGAGCACCAACCCAGTAATATAAAAATAGCAAAAGTGGATAAGTGGTAAAACGGGCATTAACCACTTCAGCCCCAGCCACCGTTGTTTTACATTGGTTTTTTGATGTGGAATACCGTTGATATGGCAGCAGATAGCTGCCATAACCCCAGTATCCTCTGAAGCGGCGAGCGGCTGGCTTTGAGATAAAAGTGGTCTCTGCGGCAGATTCACGG
>BLSH010476519.1:550769-565217 GCA_018402905.1 Glandirana rugosa
CTTCTGAGGACCCTACATAAAACTGGATCCGGTCTTTGGTCCTTCGTTGGTTTATTTACTTCCTGTTTTTTTTTTCCAGTTTTGTTCTTTAGTATTATATGGAAGGATAGATGAATGATGACGATCGTTGTTTCTAATATTTAGTAATTTCCCAAAATGTCTTTTTTTTTTTTACATTTCCGTTTGATTGTGGCCTGTGGGAGGGGGACCAGGGACGACATGAATGGAGACCCCAACGGTTCGACAGTCGGTGGAGACGTCGGCGAGGTCACGAGGTCCCCAAAATTTAGGGACATGAAAAGGGAAACGAGACAGTTACGCCAATCAGAATACATCTGGTCCATCCTGGAAGCATTGACAGAGCAAAGGGAAAAGTACAGGGATTTAAAACCCCTGGAGCACTGGAGCGGCTGCAGAGGTGGCTGACAGCTTGGCAACCCCAGAGGTAAGTACAGCAGGGACCAGGGGGAGGGTGTCCGGTGTTAGTTTGCCTTTACATTTTTTTTTTTTCTGTAAAACCCTTTAATGATTTATAATCTTTGTTGCTAGCAGTAGTAAGTAGATAGGAAGGTATATTATGATTTCTTGTTTTGACCTTTTTTTTTTGTCCTTCATTTATTTGGTTGCTTCCTGGTTTCTGGCCTAGGTCAAAATACATCCCAGGAGTCTTCATGTGCATTTTTGTCTTTCATCTGAAGCAGGGGAGGAGGGTTTTTCTCAGCTAAGCACACCCTGCTGCATGCAAGCCTCAGCAAAGGGCAGTGAGTAAATGCTCATCATACCTCCCAACCTTTTGCAATAGGAATGAGGGGCACCTAATAGCAAAAGTATGTAGGCATAGGATACACACCTCTGTCACACCCCCTTAAAGGAGAATTATAAAAAAAAAGGGATTAAGTAAACCTGAAGTTCTCTTTTTTATTACTTCTATTCCTTTATACTGCCTTTTGAAATTTACAAATGCAGAAATTTAGAAATTGGATGAATACTTTAGCACTGGGAAACACTTTTTGAAAAATAAATAGTGAATTTTATATAAAACTATATAGATCAGACCAAAATGAGGGACAAATGAGGAGGAAAGAGGGACATGGGACTTTGTTCTAAATCAAGGACAGTCCCTCAAAATCAGGGGATTACTCAATGTGATTTCTCAGCAAAATAAATTATGCAGACGTGTGGATAGGGGAGTTTGCTCTGAATATTAAAATTAATACTGTTTTCAGTTTGTGGTCTCAGATACGGTTTAGTTCCGCTTTAATCTCACACTATGTGAGATGGAGAGGGCATCTGTATCAACAAAAGTAATACTATACACACATGTTTTTTGTCTGTATCAGCCTTTCCATAGCTCCTTGCTGCAATGGCCAGTTATAGGTGGGGGACAGTGACCTTGTTTTGTATTATATTCACTTCAGGTAACACATTAGCACCGCAGCCGCCATTGGGCCAAGGCTGGGTGTCTGGTCTGGTCCTGTACCTTTAAGGAGGGTTGGGCTCCTCGAGTCACCTGTCCTCCATCTATCCATTAAAGCGGAGTTCCACCCTAAAGTGGAACTTCCGCTGGTTGGATTCCTCCCCCCCTCAGGTGTCACATTTGGCACCTTTCGGGGGGGAGGGGGAAGAGGACACCTGTCTTTAGACAGGTGTCCTTTTCCACACATCAGGGAGCTCTGGCCGGCGGACGCGGCCGCTGACGTCAGCAGCCCGGCTCCCTCCTCCCTGCCCGCTCTGCTTCTGGCCGCCTGGCCAGTAGCAGAGCGTGGCAGAGCTCACGCATGCGCGGTAAGGTGCCCGGCGTGAAGCTGTACTGCTTACACGTCCGGGTTCCCTTACCCGCGATGGAGGCGGCTGCACCCGTCCCCCGATCCGAAGATCGGCGGCGGGTGCCGACATCGCTGGACTCCAGGACAGGTAAGTGTCCTAATATTAAAAGTCAGCAGCTACTGTATGTGTAGCTGCTGACTTTTAATTTTTTTTTTAGCCCTCGGACCTCCGCTTTAAATTGTATGTGCTTCCACTGTGAAGCCTCTTATACAGGGTTAGGTCTGCAGTACACAGGGAGCCTTGTCGGGGCCTGCAGCTTACGCATACACTTGCACATGTGGGTAACCAATCCCCTGCCTTTAAACGCTACTGTTAGACAGGTGAATTCGGTTGGTGGCAGACTAGTCAGTAAGTTGAGCTTGGATTTCTCTGTTTTTTGTCTACACACATAGTGATGGTTTACATTACTCCCCTAAATATATTCAGGTTTGACCTCCAGTTGTTGTTAAAACCCTGCACATTTTTTAAACACATATCTATGTGAGATACCAAAATATAATCAGTGCAAACAGGAATATAAATGTTAAATAAATACAGTGAAATAAACAATATAATTGACAAAATGTTAGTAGCCCTCAATTGGGCTGATTGGGCTGATTGCTGCCAAACAGAGTGTATCCACTTATGACTCTCTATGCAAAATTAATAACCAAAAACTGGTGTAGTGCAACCCAAAATGAAAAACAAAAAGTTCATTAAAGTCCAAAATAGTGAAAAGACATTCCACCGTTGTGCAGCTATAAGTGGTGATTCATAGTGTCATCATAATATGCAGTGACCTCCACCGTTGGCTAAAATGCCTGCTCACCTCATAGTATTGACTCCACTAGAGTCTCATACGCCTAACACAATGCCTCTCCGACTGACCTCGGCAAATGGCTCTTCCTCCTACTGTCCCTAGATACCACCGGCTTCCTCATGGAATTATGATTACTCATATGTAGCCATGAAATGATGAAGGCAAACCATAGTGCTCTCTGCTACAAACATTTATTAAAACTTCATACAGGGATTAAAAATACTCACATAAGAATATGCAAAACACGCATATCATCAATATAAAAGAGAAGAAACGTCCTGAATAGCGGCACCTCACACCTGTACGCGTTACGCTCGACTGAGCTTCTTCAGCAGGTGGGGAGCCATCAGTATTTGGAGGATTATATAAAGGCATCTAAATATCTATGTGAACAGCACTGTTATATATTGTTTTAAAATTAAATTGCACTGGTAGCACCCACAAATGCACGCTGTTCGCTGACGATTTGCTTTTGATTGTCACCTCGCCCCTAATTTCCCTCTCTAACTTAATTCAGCTCTTACAATCCTTTGGAATTAACACAAGTCAGTTGCTATGAACATAAATCTGCCTGCGTCCTTAGTTTCCAGATTACAGGATGTATTTCTGTTTACCTGGAAGTCTGATTATGTCCCATACTTGGGGATTCGATTGACACCTTCATTATCTTCTCTGTACAAGGCCAATTATCCTCCTATATATAAGAAACTAGAGGAGGACCTTTTGAGATGGACAGGTTATGATCTGTCCTGGCTGGGTAAGATCCATTCTATAAAAATGACTCTTTGGCCCCGCATTTTATATTACTTCTGTTCACTAGCCATAGCAATTGTTCACTTGGACCTTTCTAAATTCCAATAGAAATAAGTGCACTACGTGGGGAGGGGGTAAGGGTCATAGACTATCCAACAAGTCTTATTTGTGTATAAAGCAGACTTGTTCTCCCCCATCTAGTCTGGTGCTATCAGGCTGCACAAGTAGCTCAGCTATCCGTGTACAGAAAAGCCAGATTGGATAGCAATTGAGCAGATGGCAGTGAACGAGGTCCCTCCAGAATTATATCAAATGGCAGTCAACAAAGCGTAGAGTGCCCATGTTGGCACCCGTTTTATCTAATTCTCTGGCTGTTTGGGATAGAGTGCGAAACAATCACAAGCTGGTCTCACCTTTGCATCCTCCTAAACCAGTGTTTCTCAATCTTTATTCAGTCAAGGCACCCTTTAAAATTATGGACAGTCTCAAGGCACTCATTAACCACTTGCTTACTGGGCACTTAAACCCCCTCCTGCCCAGACCAATTTTCAGCTTTCAGTGCTGTCACTCTTTGAATGACAATTGCGCAGTCATGCTACACTGTACCCAAATGAAATTTTTATAATTTTTTTCACACGAATAAAGCTTTCTTATGGTGGTATTTAATCACTACTGGGTTTATTTTTTGCAATAAAAAACAAACAAAAAAAGACTGAATATTTTGAAAAAAAATAACTTTCATAGTTTGTTATAAAATTTTGAAAACAGGTAATTTTTCTCCTTCGTTGATGCGCGCTGATGAAGCTGCACTGATGGGCACTGATAGGCTGCACTGATAGGCTGCCCTGATGGACACTGATAAGGCGGCACTAATGGGCACTGATAGGTGGCACTGATAGTTGGCACTGGGCACTGAAGGGCGGCACTGATGAGCACTGATGGGTGGCACCGATGGGCACTGCTAGGTGACACTGATAGGCAGCACTGATCGGTGGCACTGATGAGGCACTGATGGGCATTGATTGGCAGCACTGGTGGGCATTGATATGTGGCACTGGTGGGTACTGAAAGGTGGCACTGGTGGGCACAGGTGAGGCAGCCGCGGCTCTCTGTGTGAGGGACCGATGTCCCTCTGACAGAAGACGGTGATCTGCTTTATTTTTCCCCCTCACGCTGACAGCGGGGGAAAAAAATACCGCTTACCGGACTTCTGTTTACATCACATGATCAGCTGTCATTAGCTGACAGCTGATCACGTGGTGAGGAGCTGAGATCTGCCCCTTACTCCGATCTGTAATCAGCCGAGTCTCAGAGACTCGGTGATCACAGAATGTACTGCGCGTGACCCGCAGGGACACGCGGACAACAAATGCTTGGAAGGACATCTATGGATGCTGTTCCGGCAATTAAGGCCCGCGCTGTAGCCGTCTTTCGCTTGAATTATGGACAGCTTTGAGACACCACATTCTAAAATGTAATAAACTATTCTAATAATTTTACATAATGCGTCAACATCCACACATGTGGGACACCCAAAGTTTGAGGTGGTATATTCTTCCAAATCAAATACACTTTTTTGCTTTGCACACTGGTACTGACTAGTATTCTGGTGTTTCTCTTCTTCCCCAGTTTTTCTCCATCATTCAGCTAATGTGACCCCAGCGCTGATGGAGAAGGGCAGGGGAGGGTCAAACAAGAATGCTGTGCAGGTGACTGACATCCTTATCAACTGATGATGTCATTGGTTGTTAGGATGCTGGCAGCTAAAAGGTGGTAATGTTGCACAATGAAAACCAGTGGCTTTGTGTAAATAAAATGCAGTCTCGATCCATCTGCTGGGTTGTATATGATTTTTGGGGAATTTTTAGGCATTTACCAAGGCCCCACTGGAGAAACCTCAAGGTGCCCCAGGGTGCCTGGGCACCCTGGTTGAAAAAGGCTGCTCTAAACCATCTATTTAACAATCCCGCCTTTCCCCCTGATCTGGAACCTGATGCTGTCCATTGGTGGCTCAATAAGGGCCTCTACAGAATTGGGCAATTTTTGACTCCCCCAGGCCCATTTTCATTAGCCCACTGCCGATCTAAATTGAGAATGCCCTCATCAGAAATCTTCCTTCAAATATCCCATTTCTTGCATTCCTTAGGCTCGTTGGTGACTAAAGATACTACAGTCACTCCCTATGAGATATGGTGTACCCAGGAAGCAGGGCACAAGGAAGGTATATCTAACATTTATAGGCTGCTGCTTGACTCCCCTGACAAATTCCCTTACATGCAGGCATGGGATTCGGATCTAACCTCCGAAAGTGATTTGGAACGTTGGTACTCTTCCTTTCAGTTGACTTATAAAGGCATTTTAAATATTTCCCTAGTGGAAGCCAATGTCAAAATATTGACCAAGTGGTACATGGTGCCTTTTTGCTTGTCGTGGCTTTATTTGTCTTCCTCACCCCTATGTTTTCATGGGTGGCACTCGTTTGGCACTATGTATCATGTATGGTGGAAGTGCCCGAAGTCACTGGGTTTCAGGAACAAGGTTTTTGCTATCGTGAAACAAACAAAATAAAGCGCTTACAATGCTAAATATATACAGTAAATAAGTGACATTCAAATAATCAAATGATATCGTGGCTATGAAGATGGGCAATAATCTCATGAATTGGTAATAAATTAAGAAAAACTGGTGCAGTGGTGAAAGATTAGAAGATATCTCCATACTGAAGCACTTATTTGGTGTCGGAAATTGTCACATTGGACTTTTTTACTATATTGCTTTGTCAAATTACATTTTTTTTCTTAATTTATCACCAATTCATGACATTATTGCCCATCTTCATGGCCCATCTTCCATGTTTGCAGGTGATTTATACACTTATTTAAAGGGGCAGCCACATATTACTTCTTTTTATTTATGGCGCCATTCTTTGGCATTATGTATTTATTTAAGGTTTTTGCTATGATAGGTTTTAGAGAATCCCGGCTCCCCAATAGCTTTGTATTGCTCTGTTAAACGAACCAGTTGAGCACCTTCCCCGCTCTAAGCAGCGATTGATCTTCTTTATGCTTTTAGCTGCAAAACTTACTTAGCTGCAAAACTTAGCTGCCTCTTCTTGGAAAAAGACCTCAGTGTTTATCTCACTATATAGGCAAAAGGTGTCTTGGATAATGCTCAATGAACAAATTGCCAGTAGGACCAATGATACTACTAAGCGATTTGAGGCTGTCTGGAGCCCCTGGGCCAATTATGTTCACGTTCAGCTGTAGGGGCTTTGAACATGGTCAACTCTCCTCCTGGAAGCCTCATTTATTTTTCTTCCCTCCAGACCTACCTCTCTTCTCTCTTCCATTTCCCCTTCTTTCTTCTCTGTTCTATTCGTTTCTGCTATCTCCGAGGCTCCTCTCGAGGGGGCTTCCTCTTGTTGAAAATAGTTGCAGTTTATACGTGCATTTGCCTAGTGAATTGACTGGTTTTTCCAAATTGTCCTTGATTTGTGTTGTGTACTAATTGTTCCCGATGTTTTGTTCCTCCAACACTTAGACCAGACATGGGTTGAAGCTACTAAGATGTTCATTGTTCATTGTGTTGCTCTCCCTTTTCTCACAAACGTTATGGAGAGATGTCTATTATTACCTGTATTTGCAAAGTCTGGGCCAGAGTCCTGGCTGTTGTTACGATTACAGTACTTTTTCTTTGTCTGATGTTTTAAATCTTCAATAAAAATGATTACAAATATAAAAATTCATTTTTACTTTCAAATTAATAAAAAAAAACTAAATAAATAAACAGATTATTGTTGATTGGCTATGGTTTAGTAACTAAAAAGTCCCAAATATTGTTGTAGGGTGTCGAAAAACACCCTCCACTACTTTACTGTATGAATTTCAAAAAATAATACAAAATCAAGCATTTGATACAACGTTAAATACATTTTATACAAGCTAAAAAAGAAAATCAATTGATACCAGTCAACAGCTTTATTGACTGCATATAATTAATAAAGGGACTGTTGAAGTGCTAATAGGGTCTATGGGAAATACTGTATATCTAAATATCTTGGTAACCCCTATGCATTCTGCTGTTTCAGAAGAAGTAATAGAATTCCAGGGCCCCTGAATCAACATATTTCTACAGTGCTCAGGGTTTTTTTTTTGAGCAGTGAACAAGTCTTTCCTAATCTGTGCTTTTGCATTTGTTAGTTGTTTTTTCAGAATGAAAACTTTATAAGTGTACTGTTCATAAAAAAGTAAAAACTACTGACAGCCAAGAAGGAAAATAAGACTACCAATGTATTCCTTTGTTCTTTTTGCCTTTATTTACAGGGCGCATGGTGTTTATGTCGAGCATAAGCAGTTATTTGAGTGCGATGAATGGCATGTATGCCATGACAAAAGCTGGTATGGAGAAATTCTGTGATTCTCTGAGACTAGATATGATGCAGGATGGAGTAAGGGTAAGATTCTTTTTTTTTAATTAAGACCTGCCAACAAAATTAGCTTCAGGGTCCATGCTGTGTGTATGTACAGCAAGAGTATATATTGTGTATTTGTGCAGAATATATAGTACATAGGTGTGGCATACATATAGAGTACATCATTAAAACTGTCCTCCCGATGGCCAATTTTTATATAGCTAAGCTATATTCTTTTTGCCTTTTTCTCTTTATTCTTTAAATGGCTCTAAACTCTATTTTTTTTACCCTGATTAGAGCTGCACAATTAATCGCAATAAAATCGCAATCTCGATTCATACCCCCCCCCCCCCCCCGCGCGATCATGTGGCTTTCAATGAGTTGGAATCAAAATTATATAAAAATAAAAAAATCTTTCAGTTAACTGTGACAGACTCAACCAGGACAGGGGCCTTTGGAGGGGACTGCAGGGTGGCCACCATATTCCCTCTGACCATTAACCTGTACAAGATTAATATTACCTTTTTCCATCCACTCCAGAAGGGAAACTTTATTTTCCTTGTTCAGAGAATTAATCCAAGCATCACTATCAGCATCCATTACGTGTTTGTCCATCATTGCAGAATGATGTGCTCTCTCCAAGGGCCATAATAAGTGAGTAGGAGGTAGAGCTGCACAATTAATCGTATTAAAATCACGATCTCGATTCACCCACCCCCCCCCTCAATCTCCATCAGGCATTACTGCGATTTTCAGTGCAGTTAATGGGGTCCGACTTGCGGGGCGACTCAGCGCGACTTGACTGTAATAAAAGTCAATGCAAGTCACCTGAAGTCTTTTCTAAGTCGGAACGACTTGAATCTCTGGGCAGACTGCTAAGTCTGGGCAGAGAGCCAAGTTCTGAAGTCACTGCTGATAAAAGAAGCTAGAAGAGATACAATGTAATTACTTCAAAGGAATGAACTCCCTTGTATAGAAGATGTTTAGTTTAACCATTTAAAGACTAAATGTTTTCTTATTTGCTGCTTACAAATAAAAATCCAGTATTTTTTGCTAGAAAATGACTTGGAACCCCCAAACATTATATATATTTTTTTTAGCAGAGACCCTAGAGAATAAGATGGCGGTTGTTGCAATATTTTATGTCACACGGTATTTGCGCAGCGGTCTTTCAAACGCAATTTTTTTGGAAAAATTACCCTTTCAAAAACATAAATAAATAAACAGTGCTGTTAGCCCAATTTTTTTGTATATGTAAGCTGTTACGCCGAGAGAATCGTGATCTTTATTTTAAGCAAAACAATCGTGATTCTCATTTTGGCCAGAATCGTGCAGCTCTAACCCTGAGCAGTTTATGCATTAAGGCTGGGTTCCCACTAGCTGCGGCCGTGGCTCACAGAAGGGAGTCTGGTGCATCTCCGTTCACCATTTCAGGTGCGAATCAGGTCCAAATTTTTGCCTGAATTCGGACCTGAAATAGACCAGAAGACGCACAAGACCCTTTTCCAGTGCGGTCCGTGGCCGCCCCGGAGATGTATGAGCCGGCTCCATTGAGAGCTAGTCACAGTCCCCTGTCATGCGAATTGGATACGGGGAAATCCACATCCAATTTGCATAAGTGTGAATGCAGCCTAAGGTAAAAAGCCTTCCGCTGTTCGCTCCCCCCACTCCACCTCTCTAACATTTACCTGAGTCTTCTATTAATCCCATCTACAGGTCTGCTCTCCTTACACTCACAGGCTACACTGAGACCGGTGGCAGCCATTGGCTCCTGCTGCTGTCAGTCAAATCCTGTGAGGAGAAGCGGGGGGCAGGATCAAGCCTCGCTGTGTGTGTCTATGGACGCACACAACCTGGCTTGGGAGTGCACCTGCTCATGTGCCACCATAGCAAGCAGAAGAGCAGGTAAGGGGCTGCTCTGTGCAACACCCTTGCACAGAGCAAGCAAGCATATCCTCTTTTTTAGGTTAAGGAAAACACCTGCCTATGATAACCCAAAAGGAAAACACTGCTGCTCTAACTGCTTGTGTAACTGCAGTGTGAGCTGGGGGTTTGCTTCAATATGTTAGTGTATCTAAATCTGCTAGTCTATCTAATACTTCCCTCAGAATGACAATGTTGCTGTCCAAAGGTGCTCTTTCATCCAGAATAGGGGACACTTTAATACAGGAGGTGTGTTACTGGCTAGATCACCAGGTGAAAACAAATGGAAAAAATCCTAAAAAAGAAAATGAATGCAGCTACCACATCTAAGGTTTGTTACTCTGCAATGTAATACATTTTTGGTTTTGGGTGTAATACCACTTTGATTAACCTATTATCGATCCCTTCATTCGTTTACTTTTTATTTGGTAAAATACTCAATTCCTTCACAACCTAGGGAGGGATCTCAGATATACAGTATCTCACAAGTGAGTACACACCTCACATTTTTGTAAATATTTTATTATATTTTTTCATGTGACAACACTGAAGAAATGACGCTTTGCTACAATGTAAAGTAGTAAGAGTACAGCTTGCATAACAGTGTAGATTTGCTGTCCCCTCAAAATAACTCAATATACAGCCATTAATGTCTAAACTACTGGCAACAAAAGTGAGTACACTCCTAAGTGAAAATGTCCAAATTGGGCCCAATTAGCCATTTTCCCTCCCCGGTGTCATGTGACTTTTTAGTGTTACAAGGTCTCAGGTGTGAATGGGGATCAGGTGTGTTAAATTTGGTGTTATCGCTCTCACGTCCTCATACTGGTCACTGGAGGTTCAACATGGCACCTCATGGCAAAGAACTCTCTGAGAATCTGAAAAAAAGAATTGTTGCTCTACATAAAGATGGCCTAGGCAATAAGAAGATAGCCAAGACCCTAAAACTGAGCTGCAGCACGCTGGCCAAGACCATACAGCATTTAACAGGACAGGTTCCACTCAGAACAGGCCTCACCATGGTCAACTAAAGCAGTTGAGTGCACGTGCTCAATCCATAGGTTGTCTTCGGGAAATAGACGTATGAGTGCTTCCAGCATTGCTGCAGAGGTTGAAGGGGCGGGGGTCAGCCTGTCAGTGCTCAGACCATACGCCACACACTGCCTCAAATTGGTCTGCATGGTTGTCTTCCCAGAAGGAAACCTTTTCTAAAGATGATGCACAAGAAAGCCTGCAAACAGTTTGCTGAAGACAAGCAGACTAAGGACATGGATTACTGGAACTATGTCTTGTGGTCTGATGAGACCAAGATAAACTTATTTGGTTCAGATGATGTCAAGCGTGTGTGGCGGCAACCAGGTGAGGAGTACAAAGACAAGTGTGTTTTGCCTACAGTCAAGCATGGTGGTGGGAGTGTCATGGTCTGGGGCTGAATGAGTGCTTCCGGCACTGGGGAGCTATAGTTCATTGAGGTAACCATGAATGCCAACATGTACTGTGACATACTGAAGCAGAGCATGACCCCCCTCCCTTTGGAGACTAGGCCGCAGGGCAGTATTCCAACATAATGACCCCAAACACACCTCCTAGACAACCACTGCCTTGCTAAAGAAGTTGAGGGTAAATGTGATGAACTGGCCAAGCATGTCTCCAGACCCAAACCCTATTGAGCATCTGTGGGGCATCCTCAAATGGAAGGTGGAGGAGCACAAGGTCTCTAACATACACCAGCTCTGTGATGTCGTCATGGAGGAGTGGAAGAAGACTCCAGTGGCAACCTGTGAACTCCATGCCCAAGAGGGTTAAGGCAGTGCTGGAAAATAATGGTGGCCACACAAAATATTGACACTTTGGGCCCAATTTGGACATTACTTAGGGTTGTACTCACTTTTGTTGCCAGTGGTTTAGACATTAATGGCTGTGTTTTGAGTTATTTTGAGGGGATAGCAAATTTGCACTGTTATGCAAGCTGTACATTCATTACTTTACATTGTAGCAAAATGTAATTTCTTCAGTGTTGTCACATGAAAAGATATATTAAATATTTACAAAGATGTGAGGGGCATACTCACTTTTGCGAGATACTGTAAACTTTACACTGTTCACATTTGTGATTGCTCTGATTGGTCATCAGCTCTTAACACTGTGTCTGTTATCCAAGATGTCCAGTGATGACTTGGTTGACAGCCATTTCTGCACCCCAAAGACATATGAAACAGACTCTCCACTGTACCGTAACTTTTTAGATAGATTTTGGCATTGGTACATGTTCCTCATTGCATTGCCTGTCTTCTCAAGCCTTTTTTTGACCATAGTTGCCTATTAGTGTTAAGAAAAAGGCAGAATTGACTAACAAGGTTTGCCTCAAATCCACTCCCCACCAATTTCAATGGGATTTTCTACTAAGGTCAGATTCTTTGAATTTTAAGAAAGGTTTGCTGAACACCGTGTGGATCAAACCTGGGCAGATTCAATCAGCGCCAATTTTCCCCATTATGGAGAAATTTCCTTTCACTTCTGTGTATGTATACAGGGCAAGGAGTAAAGGGAAATCTCCCCAATGCAACACAGATGGTAAACATTTATGAAAAAGGGGAAAAATGGAAAATCATATCAAATACTTACCATAATTTTCCCCTGGTGCCACCATGGCAACATATGTGGTAATAGCCCTACCTACTTCCACCCACAAGACCAGTGCAAAGCTATATGGTTAACTTCCATACAACAGCCCATTCCCTGTACATAGCTAGGAACGAATTGGATGGGTTCAGTATGCTGCCATGGATTAGCGCCAGAAAGGGTAAATTACGGTAAGTACTTGATACAATTTTCAGTTTTCCTGGCGACATGGCAGCATACATGCGGTAGACCAATAACTAGCTAGGAAGCTAAAGGAAATCCTATCTTTTAAGAAAGAGGGTAAGCTACCGCCTTTCTGTAAAAGACAGCTGTAGTGAAGACGCACCATAAAAAGAACCTGATTGGCTGTCCTCTCTATCATTTTGGTTGACATCTCTGGGTAAGGTGCCCACAATGTTCACAATGTCCAGATATTGCTGGTCAAGCATGCAGCCCAGCCATATAGTGTGCCATTAGAATTAACCTTAGGATAGTGCACTGAAGCTTTCTACCATTGTTGGTTTCAAAAGAACTAGTGCAGCACCCTCTTAGGTAGGTTATAGAAGAGGGGGTATAGTTTTTGATCTTTCTGCTTGCCAGGAAGATGGTCAGTTAAAACTTAGAGTGCTCTCTGCCTACCAGGGAGCAGGATCTATTGGTTAGGTTTACTCATTGTGCTCATGGGCAGCTCTGACTCTTCCCCCACTGGTTCAATAGGGAGGCATATTGGACAGTGGGAGGGGACTGAGCAAGTGAGTGCATAGGCGTTGTTACAGCCCTGGCTATTAGCAGAAGCAGAGGAAAAGTGCTGCATTGCATACCGAGATACTGATATAAATGCCAAGGGCACATGTGCTCAGAGTTGGTTGAGTTGGAGAGAGGAGTCCAGGAGGGAGGGGCGGGTGCCCTCTCCTCCGTGGAGGCTGTCATGCGGCTTTGGGTTAATGATCCAAGGGCCTGAAGTCAGAGAGGAGCTGAACCCAGAGGTCCTGCAGAGCTGACTGGAAGGGCGACACCGGGAAGGATCTGATTCTGCCTACAGTGAGTGCAGATTTGTGTCTTTGGGCCTGTCAAGTGAGGGTCATCCCTTCAGCTAGAGGAGTCAGTGGACAGGTGTTAGTAAAGGGGATGCAAGAGAGTATCCTGAAGATGAAGTAGTTTCATCAAGTCTGCTGCTAGTGAGAGCAAGCAGACTTAATTCTTCCATACATGTGGCAGTATGGTTAAAGCAGTGTGTCTGCTTCCACAAATCTTCTGGTGAGGCCAAGTGAGAGTTGTCCTTATCCATTGTGAATAGTTCAAGTTGGAGTATCCCACTAATCCTTTCTCCCATCCAAGTTCCAAAATAAAATACAAAACACAATTATCCTGGACTGGTCATTGAGTAACGAGCAAGCAGGAGAAGGGGGGATAAGTGAGAGCCCCTAGCAACCAAAGTGAAAACCCCTATCAACTGGCTGCAGGTAATCAAAGAGATGCCTAGAAGTCAACACTCAGCAAGCCCTACGGGAATAGTGCTACATATGGGAGCTCATCTACTGGCAATGGCCCGATATATACCCAAGAAACACCTTGTCTTCTTAAGTGAAGTGCTGGAGTGTCATTGAAGAAAGGATGTGTTGCACTGTGGAATACAGTGATGTCTGCTTCACAGTAATCAGTGCAAATGTGCTTTCAAGTTGTGTTCAGGATAGTGTTGAGCGAACCCGGACTGTAACGTTCGGGTCCGTACCGAACTTTCGGGTGTCCGTGGCACGGACCCGGACCCGGACATTTCAAAAATCGTTCGGGTTCGGTCCGGGGTTCTGCTATTTTACTCCACGTGTTGAGAAGCTGCAGGGCAGCCAATCAACAAGTGTTTCACTGGTTTGCCCTTAGAAGCCATCACAGCCATGCCTACTAATGGCATGGCTGTGATTGGCCGGTGCATCATGTGACCCAGCCTCTTTATAAGCTGGAGTCACAGTGCTGCAGTCACATGCTCCTTGGGTTAGTGTAGGGAAAGGTAGCTGACTGCGTGAGGGACAGATTTGAGACATTTTAAGACCTGATCCTGCATCCTGAGATAGATTACTTTACTACTGCTGTCTGTGCTGTTGCTCTGAGGACAGAT